>ONZH01028456.1:0-81989 GCA_900303285.1 Rhinella marina | reverse complement strand
CCTCTAGTGGTGGCTGTATATATCTGTATGTAGTAATCTCCTGAGCTCCCTCTAGTGGTGGCTGTATAATCTGTATGTAGTAATCTCCTGAGCTCCCTCTAGTGGTGGCTGTATATATCTGTATGTAGTAATCTCCTGAGCTCCCTCTAGTGGTGGCTGTATATATCTGTATGTAGTAATCTCCTGAGCTCCCTCTAGTGGTGGCTGTATATATCTGTATGTAGTAATCTCCTGAGCTTCCTCTAGTGGTGGCTGTATATATCTGTATGTAGTAATCTCCTGAGCTCCTCTAGTGGTGGCTGTATATATCTGTATGTAGTAATCTCCTGAGCTCCCTCTAGTGGTGGCTGTATATATCTGTATGTAGTAATCTCCTGAGCTCCCTCTAGTGGTGGCTGTATATATCTGTATGTAGTAATCTCCTGAGCTCCCTCTAGTGGTGGCTGTATATATCTGTATGTAGTAATCTCCTGAGCTCCCTCTAGTGTGGCTGTATATATCTGTATGTAGTAATCTCCTGAGCTCCCTCTAGTGGTGGCTGTATATATCTGTATGTAGTAATCTCCTGAGCTCCCTCTAGTGGTGGCTGTATATATCTGTATGTAGTAATCTCCTGAGCTCCCTCTAGTGGTGGCTGTATATATCTGTATGTAGTAATCTCCTGAGCTCCCTCTAGTGGTGGCTGTATATATCTGTATGTAGTAATCTCCTGAGCTCCCTCTAGTGGTGGCTGTATATATCTGTATGTAGTAATCTCCTGAGCTCCCTCTAGTGGTGGCTGTATATATCTGTATGTAGTAATCTCCTGAGCTCCCTCTAGTGGTGGCTGTATATATCTGTATGTAGTAATCTCCTGAGCTCCCTCTAGTGGTGGCTGTATATATCTGTATGTAGTAATCTCCTGAGCTCCCTCTAGTGGTGGCTGTATATATCTGTATGTAGTAATCTCCTGAGCTTCCCTCTAGTGGTGGCTGTATATATCTGTATGTAGTAATCTCCTGAGCTCCCTCTAGTGGTGGCTGTATATATCTGTATGTAGTAATCTCCTGAGCTCCCTCTAGTGGTGGCTGTATATATCTGTATGTAGTAATCTCCTGAGCTCCCTCTAGTGGTGGCTGTATATATCTGTATGTAGTAATCTCCTGAGCTCCTCTAGTGGTGGCTGTATATATCTGTATGTAGTAATCTCCTGAGCTCCCTCTAGTGGTGGCTGTATATATCTGTATGTAGTAATCTCCTGAGCTCCCTCTAGTGGTGGCTGTATATATCTGTATGTAGTAAATCTCCTGAGCTCCCTCTAGTGGTGGCTGTATATATCTGTATGTAGTAATCTCCTGAGCTCCCTCTAGTGGTGGCTGTATATATCTGTATGTAGTAATCTCCTGAGCTCCCTCTAGTGGTGGCTGTATATATCTGTATGTAGTAATCTCCTGAGCTCCCTCTAGTGGTGGCTGTATATATCTGTATGTAGTAATCTCCTGAGCTCCCTCTAGTGGTGGCTGTATATATCTGTATGTAGTAATCTCCTGAGCTCCCTCTAGTGGTGGCTGTATATATCTGTATGTAGTAATCTCCTGAGCTCCCTCTAGTGGTGGCTGTATATATCTGTATGTAGTAATCTCCTGAGCTCCCTCTAGTGGTGGCTGTATATATCTGTATGTAGTAATCTCCTGAGCTCCCTCTAGTGGTGGCTGTATATATCTGTATGTAGTAATCTCCTGAGCTCCCTCTAGTGGTGGCTGTATATATCTGTATGTAGTAATCTCCTGAGCTCCCTCTAGTGGTGGCTGTATATATCTGTATGTAGTAATCTCCTGAGCTCCCTCTAGTGGTGGCTGTATATATCTGTATGTAGTAATCTCCTGAGCTCCCTCTAGTGGTGGCTGTATATATCTGTATGTAGTAATCTCCTGAGCTCCCTCTAGTGGTGGCTGTATATATCTGTATGTAGTAATCTCCTGAGCTCCCTCTAGTGGTGGCTTGTATATATCTGTATGTAGTAATCTCCTGAGCTCCCTCTAGTGGTGGCTGTATATATCTGTATGTAGTAATCTCCTGAGCTCCTCTAGTGGTGGCTGTATATATCTGTATGCAGTAATCTCCTGAGCTCCCTCTAGTGGTGGCTGTATATATCTGTATGTAGTAATCTCCTGAGCTCCCTCTAGTGGTGGCTGTATATATCTGTATGTAGTAATCTCCTGAGCTCCCTCTAGTGGTGGCTGTATATATCTGTATGTAGTAATCTCCTGAGCTCCCCTCTAGTGGTGGCTGTATATATCTGTATGTAGTAATCTCCTGAGCTCCCTCTAGTGGTGGCTGTATATATCTGTATGTAGTAATCTCCTGAGCTCCCTCTAGTGGTGGCTGTATATATCTGTATGTAGTAATCTCCTGAGCTCCCTCTAGTGGTGGCTGTATATATCTGTATGTAGTAATCTCCTGAGCTCCCTCTAGTGGTGGCTGTATATATCTGTATGCAGTAATCTCCTGAGCTCCCTCTAGTGGTGGCTGTATATATCTGTATGTAGTAATCTCCTGAGCTCCCTCTAGTGGTGGCTGTATATATCTGTATGTAGTAATCTCCTGAGCTTCCTCTAGTGGTGGCTGTGTGTATCTGTATGTAGTAATCTCCTGAGCTCCCTCTAGTTGGTGGCTGTATATATCTGTATGTAGTAATCTCCTGAGCTCCCTCTAGTGGTGGCTGTATATATCTGTATGTAGTAATCTCCTGAGCTCCCTCTAGTGGTGGCTGTATATATCTGTATGTAGTAATCTCCTGAGCTCCCTCTAGTGGTGGCTGTATATATCTGTATGCAGTAATCTCCTGAGCTCCCTCTAGTGGTGGCTGTATATATCTGTATGTAGTAATCTCCTGAGCTCCCTCTAGTGGTGGCTGTATATATCTGTATGTAGTAATCTCCTGAGCTCCCTCTAGTGTGGCTGTATATATCTGTATGTAGTAATCTCCTGAGCTCCCTCTAGTGGTGCTGTATATATCTGTATGCAGTAATCTCCTGAGCTCCCTCTAGTGGTGGCTGTATATATCTGTATGCAGTAGTCTCCTGAGCTTCCTCTAGTGGCGGCTGTGTGTATCTGTAAACATTAATCTCCTGAGCTCCCTCTAGTGGTGGCTGTATATATTTGTATGCAGTAATCTCCTGAGCTCCCTCTAATGGTAGCAGTATATATCTGTATGTAGTAATTTCCTGAGCTCCTTCTAGTGAGGCTATATATATCTGTATGTAGTAATCGCCTGAGCTTTTTCTAGTGGTGGCTGTATATATATCTGTATATAGTAATCTCCTGAGCTCCCTCTAGTGGTGGCTGTATATATCTGTATGTAGTAATCTCCTGAGCTCCTTCTAGTGCGTGGCTGTATATATCTGTATGTAGTAATCTCCTGAGCTCCCTCTAGTGGTGGCTGTATATATATCTGTATGTAGTAATCTCCTGAGCTCCCTCTAGTGGTAGTTGTATATATATATGTATGTAGTAATCTCCTGAGCTCCCTCTAGTGGTGGCTGTATATATCTGTATGTAGTAATCTCATGAGCTCCCTCTAGTGGTGGCTGTATATATATGTATGTAGTAAATCTCCTGAGCTCCCTCTAATGGTGACTGTATATATCTGTATGTAGTAATCTCCTAAGCCCCTTCTAGTGGTGGCTGTATACATCTGTATGTAGTAATCTCCTGAGCTCCCTCTAGTGGTGGCTGTATATATCTGTATGTAGTAATCTCCTGAGCTCCCTCTAGTGGTGGCTGTATATTATCTGTATGTTAGTAATCTCCTGAGCTCCCTCTAGTGGTGGCTGTATATATCTGTATGTAGTAATCTCCTGAGCTCCCTCTAGTGGTGGCTGTATATATATCTGTATGTAGTAATCTCCTGAGCTCCCTCTAGTGGTGGCCGTATATATTTCTGTATGTAGTAATCTCCTGAGCTCCCTCTAGTGGTGGCTGTATATATCTGTATGTAGTAATCTCCTGAGCTCCCTCTAGTGGTGGCTGTATATATCTGTATGCAGTAATATCCTGAGCTCCCTCTAGTGGTGACTGTACATTTAGTGGTGAATGAAGGTATCTATATGCAGAAAGCTCTACCTAGTGGTGACTGTACATTTCTGTCTACAGTAATCTCCCAAGCTCCCTCTAGTTGTGAATGTAGGTATTTTTATGCAGAAAGCTTTATCTAGTGGTGACTAGGGGTTGACACAGGATTTGGGAAGATGTTATTATGTACATTACTAGAGGTCACGTCTTCAAATAATCACATGATATTCAATGATACATGTGAGGGGCCAGGGCTATGACAACTACATACTACCTTTTCTTTAAAAAGACAGCAGTTGTCACCATCATGAGTATATAGAGTATAAATCTGTCACATACCATAATATACTGCCCGCAGGTACTCCTGACTATCCCTCGTTCGGAATATTTCCTTCGACCAGAACTGTCTATTTCCTGAGAATCTGCCATCAAGCTAATTTTGTTAATATTTATGAAGTGACAGATCTGTGAAGATACATTAAAAGTTCTCTGCAAAAGACCGGCATGAACAATATGGAAACTGTCAGCGGGAATCCTGCCGGGCGCCGGGGCTTTCTAAGCTGCTCACGGGCATAGCACAAACGGCACATGTTTTATTCAACTTCCGTCTCTTAATGAAAAGATCAAAATGATTCAATATTTTAATTAGAATTAGACATCTCTGTGTCTGTGTATTTTGAAGTATTGGGGGAGGGTCACTTTAAGGAATTGTCCACTTTGAACAGACTCTTTTCATACTGAGTGCTTAGCCAGTCCTCGAGACCATCTGATAATTATCCCAATTTCCTCCACCTCCAGCGAACCTCAGTATAACTGTATCCATAGATCGAAACTTCCATTACATTCCATCTTTTTTACATGGAAGAATATTTTTTTAAATCAGGTTATACTCTACACATGGGTTCAGAGAGGTAAGACTAGCCAAAAAGGCCAGTTTATAAATGTCTTTAAAGAAAGTAGACATCCCCTTTAAGGGGAGCAAGTCCATCATAGAATAGGGTCATTCATTATCAGAATAATCATCTGTATGTTTTACACAGGATTTGAGGTCACTTGGTTACGAAGACAATGGTGCAGATTTACTGATCCTGTGGAATATTTACACAGTCTAATGATGCGCGAGATTATCACAGTGGCTTATGGAGGAATCATCGTGGTGGAGGAGTCATCATGGTGGAGCATTCATTATGGTGGAGCATTCATCATGGTGGAGGAATCATCATGGTGGAGCATTCATCATGGTGGAGGAATCATTATGGTGAAGGAATCGTCATGGTGGAGGAATCATCATGGTGGAGGAATCATTATGGTAGAGGAATCATTATGATGGAGGATTCATCATGGTGGAGGAATCATCATGGTGGAGGAATCATCATGGTGAGGAGTCATCATGGTGGAGGTATCATTATGGTGAAGGAATCATCATGGTGGAGGAGTCATTATGGTGGAGGATTCATCAAGGTGGAGGAGTCATCATGGTGGAGGAATCATCATGGTGGAGGAATCATCATGGTGGAGGAATCATTATGGTGGAGGAATCGATCATCATGGTGAGGATCATCATGGTGGAGCATTTATCATGGATGGAGGAGTCATCATGGTGGAGCATTTATCATGGTGGAGCATTTATCATGGTGGAGGAGTCATCATGGTGGAAGGAATCATCATGGTGGAGCATTCATCATGGTGGAGGAATCATCATGGTGGAGGATTCAACATGGTGGAGGAGTCATTCATGGTGGAGGAGTCATCATGGTGGAGAATTCATTATGGTGAAGGAATCATTATGGTGGAGGAGTCATCATGGTGGAGGAATCATCATGCTGGAGGAGTCATTATGATGGAGGAATCATCATGGTGGAGGATTCATCATGGTGGAGGAATCATCATGGTGGAGCATTCATCATGGTGGAGGAATCATCATGCTGGAGGAGTCATTATGATGGAGGAATCATCATGGTGCACCTACTGTCTAGTCTAAGGGGGAAATTTATGAAGGCAAACATTTGATATGCCAGTCTTGGTATACTTTGCACTGGAGTTAGATGACCCTCTGTCCTCCAGAAAGTCAGTTTTAACCCACTGTAAATTTTCAGTCAGCTGGAGAATACGCTCCTCCTGTTAAACCCTGCCCATACAATGCCAAGAAATGTGGCAAGTGTGTTGTAAAAGTTCAAAAAGTCTCAATCTGTGCTTAGAAGTTTCCAACTTTTTTTTACACCATAAAACTGGTGTAGCGTCTATAGTGAATTCCCTCTTAACTTCATACTATACCACCTATTAATAGTCATAATTTGCACCAGAATTTTGTTGCAAATTGTTGCTTTTTAAGCCCTTTCCTGCTAAGCCACACACCTTCCCTGCTTGGACCCTTGAACGAGGCGAAAAAGTGTGTAAAATGCATAATAAATCTGGTGAAAATCAGGTACTCCAATTCTTTTTGTTGAAAATGAAGCCAAAAGTTTAGCAAATCTCCCCACGGAAGTAGTGTTAAGCGAGCATGCTCAGCTGAGCATGCCTACGCTCGGGTCCGCTCGGTGTTCGGCCGAACACCGCGTGTGCTCGAGTGCAATGCTCGAGTATGCTAATGCGTACGAATTTGTATGCTAATGCTACACATTGTACGCTAATGTGTATGAAATAAGTTAATTAGCGTACTTTAACGAGTGAAAGAGGAGAATTTGCAATTCTGACCTTTTCCTATGAACCCGACACCCTCCCCTCATCCGAGCAGGGGGTGCCTGGTCTTCTCCCATTGACTTACATTGTGCTCAGATGCTCTGTAGAGCACTCGAGCATCATTAAGTATTCTACCAGAGCACCTGAGCACACGAGCACTTTGGTGCTCGATCAACACTACACGGAAGCCCACAATGAAATCAGAAGATCTGTAATGCAGCCTGGGTCCTTGTGATTATCCCTGAAGATATCACCTTCCTATATGAGCTTAGTCCATGCTACCTGCCAAGACTCTGAGATCCATAACAAGGTAGTTGAGTACCCAGTCCTCGTGGCTATAGTTATCTCTGATTACATCATCACCTATAAAAACTATCCAATTGTACATAACCAATGTAGAGAAAGTCCCTTCCAGTAACCAAGAAATGGACAGATCTCATTAGGCACGTCATGCTATACATAGAAAGACCTCCACAGAGATCACCTTGAATGATGGAACCGAACATGGTAATGAGCAGTACATTAGACCAACCCAGGGAACCTATCACCTGCTAGTAAGCTACCAGAATGCCATCATACAGCTGAGATTTAAAGGGGGTTATCCCATGACTAATGTAAAAAAATGAAAATCAGACATCATATAGTACATGACAATTTCTTTCTAACAGAGCTAGAACCAGACCTGTACCTCACATGGATCCAGAGATCTCCTCATTCATTGCTCTGCTAGATTTGTATCAAGCTGACAGCTCAGGGGGAGTGTCTTTTCTGCTGCAGCTCAGGGGGCGTGTCCATGCTCTCCCTATCAGGTCAGGAGGTGTGTCTCAGCTCTCCCTATCACAGCTCAGAAGGCGTGTCTCAACTCTCCCTATCACAGCTCAGGAGGCGTGTCTCAGCTCTCCCTATCACAGCTCAGGAGGCGTGTCTCAGCTCTCCCTATCACAGCTCAGGAGGCGTGTCTCAGCTCTCCCTATCACAGCTCAGGGGGTGTGTCTCAGCTCTCTCTATCACAGCCCAGGGGGCAGTTGAAGGATGAAACTGAGCATGTGCGGCCTTCTCAGGGAGCAGGACAAACAAATAAGTAAAAAAACAAACAGCAGGTGGTGCTACACAGATACATTTTATTGAATAACTCAGTGGCTATGCTAAATTTTTAATTACATGCAATTACAAAAGTATTCGGATCCAGGTGCTGGTTTCAAAACTGTAGAATATTTTTCGTGGGACAACCCCTTTAAGGCCCTAAACTTGCCCATAGCAAACCCATCCATCCCAGCATAAGTAAGTAAATGAAATTCAAACCTACTGGGAGAAGAGTCCGGGACTCTTGCCCAGCGGCAATGAGCGCCTGCATACTCCTCCAAATAAGCTGAGGACAGTACACCTCGCCACACTGCACGTGCACTGGACATCAGGAACATGTGCAGTGAAACAAAGTATGCAGTCCTCGGATTCATCAGCACAGTGCCCAGTTCTGCTGGAAAAGAGTCCCGGAATCTTACTCTTAATCTTCCAGTAAGTTTTAATGTGACTTTCTTTTGCATGCTGGTGGTTTAGTGGCCCCAAACCAGGTGACTGGTTCCCTTTAAGCCATTCGGGTTGGTGGTTGGTCTTACGTTCTGCTCATGACCTTGTTGAGTTCCATCCAACCATCTTGGAAATCTTTCCTCATGAAAGCAATATCGAAATGTTCCTGAAAAGCGAGCGGCTCTCTTTGAAGCTGATGTGGAGGAGGTTTCATCTTTCCTACGCCCGTCAAGTCTGAATACAACAATTATATTTTCATTTTGAATTCCAGTTTCCCGTCTCTTTGATAAGTCATGTTTTTTTAACCTCGTGTTTTAGATTTTTTATTCTTCTCTCTTCATAGAATGTCATCTTATTCCTCGACTTAAGCCCGGGAATATTAACGCTCTGATCTCGGAATAATATCTGTGTTGACAAAACCAGTCTTGCATTTCAAATCTCAAGTTATTGGGTGAGAAGACGTGAATATTATATTTCACATCAATGCATGTGCAGGTGCATCTGCCAAATAGGCTTTAGTATAGAGAGTCAAACGCTCATTGCTTCTCCAATATCCATCCTCCAACCATCCCGGGGAATTAAAGGGCAAGTCCATGTAGCTTACCAGTAGACCTTGTATAATTAGGCTTTCATGTATGCATAAGGAATAACGACTTTTCCGTACATCATGAATATAATAGCAATTCCTTCGTGTTAACCCAACTTTAAACAACCTTTCTCGACAGTCAAGTAGGACAGTGTAGCATATGGGACTAAGGGTAGGGGGTAAAGTTAGTGTGTACAAGTTAGGACTTAAAGGGATTTTCCAATGTGAAATTGATGCCCTATTCTGAGGATAGGTCATCAATACAAAAATTTCTCGAAAAACCCCTTTAAGATTATGGGTTAGGAAATAAGGGTTGGGACTGGGTTAGACGATTGGTTCATGAGTTAAGAGATAAGGGTTAGCATTGGGCTTAAGAGGTACAGTTATGGGTTAGGAGATAAGGGTAAAGAGTTAGGGTTTGGGTAGGAGGTAAGGGTTAGAATTGGCTTTCGGAGGTAGGGTTTTAGAAAGGAGAAATTGGGGTTAGGGGGTAGGATTATAGGCAAGGAGGTAAAGGTGAAGGTGAAGAGTTATGGTTGAGGAGATGACGGTGAAAAGTTAGGGTTAAAGTTTAGGATTGGCATTAGGAGGTAGGGTTTATCCCCAGAAATTATTATAAAAAGTACTGTATATTTTTGGATTTTTTTTTCTTTTTCAATCAAATGAGGGGGCAATCCCTTGTAGAGAAGAGAAAGAAGTCCCTTTGCTAGAATCCAAATCAATCAGGGGGAAGCTGGTGGAAGGTGTTCAGTTTCCCTGCAGCACTCCCAGAGGAGAAATGAAGCATTACATTTTGCTCAATGATACCAATGAAATGTTAAGATATATGGGTCAGGATTGGGGTTAGGGGGCAGGGTTATGGGTTAGGAGATAAAGGTGAAGAGTTAAGCTGAGTTCAAACTTAATTTATTTGGTCAGTGATTTCCATCATTAAAAACCAGGTGGGGGTCAAAAACACAGAACAGGAGCAGATCTTTCCATTACACCTTATCTCTGTGGAGGCTTCACTACTGTTTTTGGCTCACAATAACTGATGGAAATAACTGACCAAATAAGTGAAGTGTGAGCTTAGCCTTAGAGTTATGGATTGGGTGATAAAGGTAAAGAGTAAGGGTACTTTCACACCTGCGGCATTGGACTCCGGCAGGCTGTTCCGGCGGGTGAACAGCCTGCAAGATCCGTGCTGTCGCAGGTGCACGTGTGGGGCCCGAACTACGCTCCGGCCCCATTCACTGTAATGGGGTCGGGCCACGGATCTGGCCGCAGCACAGCAAACCCTGCCGAGAGGCAGCCGGAACAAAAATACAACATGTTCACCCACCGGAACAGCCTGCCGTAGTCCCCTGCCTCATGTGAAAGGGGCCTTAGGAGGTAGATGTTTCAGTTATAGGTCAAGTGTGATTGGATCTCATAGGTTGTGCTAATATTCCTGTCCTGTTCATAATGTAGGCTCTACGGTCTTGTCCACCACCCCTTTGCCAGTACCCCAATATGGTACATTTACGATCTAGTCAAGTCCAGTTGTCTTTAAAATGAAAAAGTATTATAATCGAAACAAAACTAAAAACTAAACATCAAAGGGGTTTTCTGAGACTTTTACCCTGGACCGCTGCCGTTTGAGAAGGCGCCGGCGCTCGCAGTACTGATCGGATACTGATGACCTATCCAGAGAATAGGTCATCAGTATAAAGGTCTCAGAAAACTTTGGATTAATTATCGTCATCCTAGATACAGTAAATCAGAAACAACCTTTACAATCTATAAAAGAGCCTTAAAAGATTCCCTTCCCTCCTTCCAGGGTACTGAATTTTTAGAATTTTTTATTTTTCTGGCTCTTAAAACAGGCTCGACAATAGCAAAGAAAACCAAGGATCAATCCCAGATCTGATCTCCAGCATCCAATGGCCAACACTATCACCTTTCCATTTGAAACCATGTGGGACACAGATAATGAGATGAGTAAGGGTAGCCTACACTGCAGCCATGTTTTCTGATGAATTGATTGGCTGCTTTCTCAGGCAGGTCAGATTATGACTTGGATCCTCCCACTGCAAACAACTAAGGCGTTTTTGGAAAAATCAAACCACCTCCACCAAAAAATCAAAAGTGTTCCAGACGATTCATGATGCAAGAGCTACATGGTTACAGATAATAGAGAGACTCAGTGAAGGAAAAGCCCCCAGAAATTATAATAAAAAGTACTGTATATTTTTGGATTTTTTTTCTTTTTCTATCAAGTGGGGGGCAATCACTTGAAAGTATATTTCACAGATGATGAGTAGAGGAAGAAGTCCCTCTGCTAGGATCTAAACCAATCAGCCGTAATCTGAGGGGGAAGCTGGTGGCAGGTGTTCAGTTTCCCTGCAGCACTCCCAGAGGAGAAATGAAGCATTACATTTTGCTCAATGATACCTATGAACTTTTTGTGTAACTGTCACAAAGTGAGATTGGCAACACGTGGGTTAATCTGACAGGTTCTCCTTTGTTTGTTTTGTGGTTGCTGGCTTTCACCACACCCTCCCCCTTCAGGTGTAGGTGTCTTTTATATTAAGCCTTTCCTATTTAGTGTTGCTTCTCCCACCATCCCTTGCGGTTTATACTTTCTGTGGTATCTATGGCCTGCTGGTGTGTGACTCTCTGTGGAGATCCCGTTGTTGCCATTATCTTCAGGAAAGTTAAGTGTCCTCTTTCTCTTTCGTTTATTTGTGTATACCTTCCCTGTGTTTGGTGTTTGGGCCGGAGGGGAGACTACTGTTCGTCCAGGTTGGTGGAGGAACAGTTTGTCTCATTCCAGTCACTGGCTTCAGGGTCCTTCAGGGACAGTTAGGGTCCCAGGTATCCTGTGTATGAACTCACCTACATTTAAAGCCTGTTCATACTGGTAGTTAGTCAGGACTGGAGAAAGGGTTTCTCTAGGAGGTGTCCATCTTCCTTCACTAGTTTCCAGGCCTAATCTCATTTTCTTTCCCCCCTCTCCTTCCTGCGCTTGGTGTGGAATCCTCCCCCCTCACCGGAACGTGACAGTAACTCACATAAGTGGCATGTTCTCCAGTGCAAAAATTTTTAGTTTTTTTTTCTTTTTTGTAGCCACTATTTGCTTTGGCTGAATGAATTACGGATAGAATTACGGATAGGTTTTCTAAACTCGACAACTCGGACAAGCAAAAGTAAAACCGAGCTATTGGGTAATTCTGAGGCTTTGGGGAACATTGAAGTGATGCTACGAGCTATCCATGTACAATGCATTCTCCAGTTCGAGCTTTCAAAAAGACAAAAAAATGGTTGACAGTACCGCCTGGTTATACGGGCACTAAATGTCACTTAGTGCGGCATCACTGCCACTTTCAAAGAAGAGATCGGTTGTAACAGAACCTTTAAATGTCAACAATCTGAGTTCAGTTATTGGGTAAGAGAAGCATCCTGACAGGTCAGACATCCAAATCCCGAATGAAATCTGAAATTTTACTGATATCTAATCAGATTTAATATGAAACCTTCTCAGACGGTGAAGACAATTACCGACAACTGCTTTCTACTTTACGGTTAATCAAGGGAATGAAAAACTGTACTTAATACTAGGCCTTCGCCGATGACGGGTAATTATGTCATTAAATGTGCAATGGAGATAATGACGGATTGAGCGAGATCAAAAAATATACAGAGATTGGTCAAATGATGCCGAACAGAAGTACCACAGACGGAACACCGAATACTGATGAGAGGCACACAAGAAAGACGACGGGATGAGCGACAGGATACGGCAAGGGAGGAGCTTGCATCATTAAGGACACACATTGCTGAGATGGGGTTCAACACTGTTGAAGACCACCTTTAGGGCCCTTTCACACGACCGTGGAGAACAGTCCGTGAAAACCCGGACCGTGATCCTTTTGTGGGCAGGAGCGCACGGCGTCATTGGTTGCTATGACGCCGTGCGTTTCCTGAGGCCGCCGCTGTACACTGATACACTCTATACGAGCGTGCACAGTGTATCACTGTACAGCGGCGGCCTCAGGAAGTGAACGGCGTCATAGCAACCAACGACGCCGTGTGCTTCCGTCCTCAAGTTTTCACGGACCGCCCCAAACCATGCTCCACGGTTGTGTGAAAGGGCCCTTATGAGACACTTCAGTGGAAACTATGTTTTATGTATCTATATATTTTATGTATCAGGCTTCCATGGTCACATCAAAATTTTACAAACTAAGAATCTAGAGTCGTAACACCAAAAAGTCGGCCATAGACTTTTTGTGGAAGTCATCGTGACAGATGTAAGTGAAAGTTTCGGCCAGGGGCGGATTGTCCATAGACCTTACAGGGAAATTTTCCAGTGGGCCGATGCCCAGAGGGCCGCCTGGGTCCTCCTCACAACCGGCCAGTACTGTGATAGACTGGGATATGTGGCTCTGTTCATGCTCTCATAGTTAATACTTTTGAGGTAGACTTGTTCATGGTGAGTACCTCCCAATGGATGTGGAGGATGTTAGGTGAATAAACTGCCATCGATGAGCCACCTGACTTACTGCTAAGTTCTATGGCCAACTTACAGCCTGGATAAAAAGCTAAAAACGTCCAACCCAACACCCACTTTTACATTTGACCTCAAAGACCGTTCAAAATTCCCTGGAGCTGTGTAGCTTTGTCGGAAGAACGTAATACGTTCAAGAGATATCTCTGCTCGTTCTTGCTCAAATTCCATTGATTCCAGTGTCGCCAGCCACTTTTTGAGACATAGACGTTACTGGGTCTATCAATTTACTAAGAACTCAATGGTTCCAGGTCAATGTATTGGCTTCACTGATGTTATGGACGGGTCTACAGAACATCAGTTCATTGTGTCATACAATCCGCTGGCCTCTACTCCTAGGGGACGGGGAGGAGTAACTTACACGTCTCCTGTAGTGTACAGTAAGCCTCTTGAGACTAAGAATTAATACTTCCACAAACTATTTTCAAAAGGATGCCCAGAAGTCAAGATTAAAGGGGTTGTCCGAGTAATTTTTTGTCATTTGTATGCTTCTAACTAATTAAATACAACAGCTTTTCCAGCACTTTGTGCTTTTAAAGCTGCTGGTTTCTCAGATTTCACCGAGGGTCACATGACCTGTGATGTCAGCTTCTCTGCCTGCTAATCTCATATTCGTGCACCAGCAGTTAAGAGTCTGTACAGGAGATGTCACAGTGCTGGCCACACTTCCCTGCTCTGGTCACTGTGCTGGCCAAGCCCCCCTGCTCTGCCGGCTCCTGCTATCTGCTCTCTCCCTGGATTCTTTCAGATAAAACATTGACCCCTTCAGCCAGAACACACACAGGGCTCAAAGCTTTACAACAGTAGCTTCAGGCAATGAAGAGACATATCTGACACTGGAGGAGAACATCAGAGTATTTCACAAGAAAGATAGGGGGAAGTTCCTTTGTGCATCGGTAATGTCATTGTACAGCTGGGACTTGTAGTTCTACATATACAGCATGCTGCTGAGTATCCTAGCAGGCAGACATGTCACTCAGGGCAGCACTTGTATTCACTCCCTTTGCAGAGCTTAACCTAGTTATATATTGCTGCCCATCAGATTAACAGTACTATATATATTTTTTTTTTCATAACTCGGACAACCCCTTTAAGAAGGTAACATTTTCTCATGAGTCTGTAGTGTTGCCGAGATCAAGATGTTGGCATGTTGTCATTAATGGGAACAGTATTGTTAGGTAGAGGTAAGGACACCAGTTATCAGTATAACCCTACTGACGGAATACACAGTAAACAACGTGGTACATCACTACCTAGACTCAATGGTCACGCATAATTGATACGACACCTTCAAGTAATGGAACGGTGGAGGGCGCTAGTACTATGAGTACAGTCACGGTAACATGTATGAGACTGGGGATAAAAGTTTTGTACTGTACCCTTGAGATGTCCTCTTCCCAGGGTGACAAATCCTGAAGAAATAAAATTGTGAAGGTCCGGTCCTCCGCTCCGATATACATCTTTCCCGTAGTGTCCTGCTGAGAGAAATGGAACAGTTACACCAGTGATAGGTGGACATTTGGGTGGAGCTTATGTAACCTTCCTGTACCTCTGGGTAGCCTGCAGTACCACACTTGGCCAGTAGAGGTGGTAGAGAACATCTGATCTTGATTTGTATACTATTCTAGACCAGGATGTAGGCGTGCACAATGTTTGCCTATGGTCTAGTAGTAATAATTTGGTGGTGGTCGGGGGGTAGGAGGGTTTGATTAATATTCTAGAACCTTCTCTGTGTATAAATTAGACATCTTCAGGTCCTAATTACCCAATCAAAGGACAGGTTGGCTTAGATATCTACGGTATCATATGATTGGATGAAAACTGAACATGTGATATTCTTTATCTGCCTGGAACTACAGGAAACCTTCTGGCCTCTGGTCAAACCTCCGCCCCTCCCAAGAAAGGACTAAAAACAGAAAAAAGGACCTACAGAGAACTGACTTTATGCAGTCCCACCACTGACCAGAAGGGGCTGTAGTAAATGTTTGCTGTTCCATGGTTTGTGAACTATTCCAGACCAGGATTGTGTTGAGCTTACCTGTGCTCTACGACCTCTCCATATGAGCAGAATCTTTACTTAGACGGTAACATATGACACACGATATACCGTAACATACAGGTTAATACATGTTAATACCGCATGCTGAACACTTACTACAAAGTATCATCATAGGACAGTACAGAAGCAATGTACAGAGCACACAGATCTGCATGGCGCAGTACATACATGATAAAGCCGTACAGAACATAGTAAAATACCCAATACGGGGTTAATAATAGGAAGCATGGAGGCTGCTCAGTGCAGTGCACAGACTCATCACCGACCGGACAGCTCCCGACTAAGCACAGATCTGCACACCCTGAAAATAGGTCAGTCATCGGCTCCGGAGCATTAGACTGGCGCCCTCTGTCTGCTTCTGGATGACATGACGGATATATCTCTATAATGACCTTTCCTGGACAGATGGATTGGAAGAAAAAAAACGGGCAGAGAGCAGATAGAGAGATAGATAGATAGATAGATAGATAGATAGATAGGAGATAAATAGATAGATAGATAAGAGATAGATATGAGATAGATAGATAGATAGATAGATAGATAGATAGATAGATATGAGATAGATAGATAGATAGATAGATAGATAGATAGATAATAGATAGATAGATAGATAGATAGATAGATAGATAGATAGATAGATAGATAGATAGATAGATAGATAGATAGTAGATAGATAATAGATGATAGATAGAGGGATAGATAGATGTATAGATAGATAGATAGATGTATAGATAGATAGATAATAGATGATAGATAGATAGATAGATAGATATGAGATAGATAGATAGATGATAGATAGATAGATAGATAGATATATAGATGATAGATAGATAGATATTAGATATATACGAGATATATAGATGATAGATAGATAGATATTAGATAGATATTAGATAGATAGATATAAGTGAGATGATAGATAGATAGATAGATATTAGATAGATAGATAAATAGATATATAGATGATAGATATTAGATAGATAGATAGATAGATAGATGTAATATACTAGATAGATAGATAGATAGATAGATAGATAGATAGATAGATAGATGTGATATACTAGATAGATAGATACAAAGATAGATGTATAGATTGAAAGGAAATAGATATTAGATAGATAGATAGATAGATAAATCTGAGATAGATATATAGATACTACATAGATAGATAGGTAGATAGATATAGCTTCAGTATAGATAATGGATCGATGTATATATTTATCTATACACCGATATCTATGGATATGTAGATGGACAGATCATAGAGAGATAATGAGACAGACAGATGGATAGATAGATAACACATAGATAATACATAATGTGATAAGAGATAGATAGTAAATAGCAGAAGACATACACTTATGTAACGTGCAACCCCCCCCCCCCCCAGGACTTGAGGTTACTGATGTTTGACTGAGGAGAATAATACACTCAATGGAAATCGTCATGGAAACGGTGGATCTAATGTGTAATGTATACTTTTTATTGGAAACATAAGATGCCTGTGCAAAGAAATCCAGGAAGAAAGCACAATGCTTCTAGAAATCATAGTGATTGCGGTATTACATAATCCGGGCCTGGTAGGTACGGATGGATATTAGATACATAGACACAACTTAGATAGATAGATAGATAGATAGATAGAGATATATAGATATATATATATGATAGATAGATAGATAGATAGATAGATAGATAGATAGATAGATAGATATGAGATAGATATGAGATAGATAGATATTAGATAGATAGATAGATAGATAGATAGATAGATATTTGGATAATACAGCCCTTACATGGACAATGCATTGCACACACAGGAGCACAGCGGATACAGTGCAGCAGGTACAGCTCTGTGTATACATGTGCACACAGTGCAGTATATTGTGTATACCGCCACATACAGGAGCACAGCGGATACAGTGCATACAGGTACAGCCTGTGTATACAGTGCAGTATATTGTGTATATACAGCACAGCGGATACAGTGCAGCAGGTACAGCTCTGTGTATACATGTGCAGACAGTGCAGTATATTGTGTATACCGCACATACAGGACACAGCGGATACAGTGCAGCAGGTACAGCTGTGTATACATGTGCACACAGTGCAGTATATTGTGTATACCGCCACATACAGGAGCACAGCGGATACAGTGCAGCAGGTACAGCTCTGTGTATACATGTGCACACAGTGCAGTATATTGTGTATACCGCCACACACAGGAGCCACAGCGGATACAGTGCAGCAGGTACAGCTCTGTGTATACATGTGCACACAGTGCAGTATATTGTGTATACCGCCACACACAGGAGCACAGCGGATACAGTGCAGCAGGTACAGCTCTGTGTATACATGTGCAGACAGTGCAGTATATTGTGTATACGCCACATACAGGAGCACAGCAGATACAGCTGCAGCAGGTACAGCTCTGTGTATACATGTGCGACAGTGCAGTATATTGTGTATACCGCCACACTACAGGAGCACAGCGGATACAGTGCAGCAGGTACAGCTCTGTGTATACATGTGCACACAGTGCAGTATATTGTGTATACCGCCACATACAGGAGCACAGCGGATACAGTGCAGCAGGTACAAGCCTCTGTGCTATACATGTGCACACAGTGCAGTATATTGTGTTATACCGCCACAACAGGAGCACAGCGGATACAGTGCAGCAGGTACAGCTCTGTGTATACTGATGCACACAGTGCAGTATATTGTGTATACCGCCACATACAGGAGCACAGCGGATACAGTGCAGCAGGTACAGCTCTGTGTATACATGTGCACACAGTGCAGTATATTGTGTATACCGCCACACACAGGAGCACAGCGGATACAGTGCAGCAGGTACAGCTCTGTGTATACATGTGCACACAGTGCAGTATATTGTGTATACCGCCACATACAGGAGCACAGCGGATACAGTGCAGCAGGTACAGCTCTGTGTATACATGTGCACACAGTGCAGTATATTGTGTATACCGCCACACACAGGAGCACAGCGGATACAGAGCAGCAGGTACAGCTCTGTGTATACATGTGCACACAGTGCAGTATATTGTGTATACCGCCACACACAGGAGCACAGCGGATACAGTGCAGCAGGTACAGCTCTGTGTATACATGTGCACACAGTGCAGTATATTGTGTATACCGCCACACACAGGAGCACAGCGGATACAGTGCAGCAGGTACAGCTCTGTGTATACATGTGCACACAGTGCAGTATATTGTGTATACCGCCACACACAGGAGCACAGCGGATACAGTGCAGCAGGTACAGCTCTGTGTATACATGTGCACACAGTGCAGTATATTGTGTATACCGCCACACACAGGAGCACAGCGGATACACTGCAGCAGGTACAGCTCTGTGTATACATGTGCACACAGTGCAGTATATTGTGTATACCGCCACACACAGGAGCACAGCGGATACAGTGCAGCAGGTACAGCTCTGTGTATACATGTGCACACAGTGCAGTATATTGTGTATACCGCCACATACAGGAGCACAGCGGATACAGTGCAGCAGGTACAGCTCTGTGTATACATGTGCACACAGTGCAGTATATTGTGTATACCGCCACACACAGGAGCACAGCGGATACAGTGCAGCAGGTACAGCTCTGTGTATACATGTGCACACAGTGCAGTATATTGTGTATACCGCCACACACAGGAGCACAGCGGATACAGTGCAGCAGGTACAGCTCTGTGTATACATGTGCACACAGTGCAGTATATTGTGTATACCGCCACACACAGGAGCACAGCGGATACAGTGCAGCAGGTACAGCTCTGTGTATACATGTGCACACAGTGCAGTATATTGTGTATACCGCCACATACAGGAGCACAGCGGATACAGAGCAGCAGGTACAGCTCTGTGTATACATGTGCACACAGTGCAGTATATTGTGTATACCGCCACACACAGGAGCACAGCGGATACAGAGCAGCAGGTACAGCTCTGTGTATACATGTGCAGACAGTGCAGTATATTGTGTATACCGCCACATACAGCGAGCACAGCGGATACAGAGCAGCAGTACAGCTCTGTGTATACATGTGCACACAGTGCAGTATATTGTGTATACCGCCACACACAGGAGCACAGCGGATACAGTGCAGCAGGTACAGCTCTGTGTATACATGTGCACACAGTGCAGTATATTGTGTATACCGCCACATACAGGAGCACAGCGGATACAGTGCAGCAGGTACAGCTCTGTGTATACATGTGCACACAGTGCAGTATATTGTGTATACCGCCACACACAGGAGCACAGCGGATACAGTGCAGCAGGTACAGCTCTGTGTATACATGTGCAGACAGTGCAGTATATTGTGTATACCGCCACATACAGGAGCACAGCGGATACAGTGCAGCAGGTACAGCTCTGTGTATACATGTGCACACAGTGCAGTATATTGTGTATACCGCCACATACAGGGAGCAGATGTTCGTCTCGTTCTGCATGAGGAGAAGGTGGTAACCTTGGAAACGGCAATATTTAGAACTTATTTTGTTCATTATTAGACCAATTACATGCTGAATTAAGAGGGATGGAAGGAGGGGTGGGCCTGGTGAAGGGTCTGGCTGCGTCCTGCGGGCCCCCATGTGGGGCCACCATTGTCCTGCCACAGAGATTGACATTGAGCAGAACATACTGAGAAGCACATTGGACGCACAGGCCAGCAGACAGCACGCTCAGTACCTATGGTGTTCAGGTGGCCGTGTGGCTCCATGTTGGTGGGGACATCGGAGAATCGTCGAGAGGCTGCAAGAGAAAAGTCAGGCCCGAGAGCCGGGGGTCAGGAATGGACAAGCTGAGCAGATCCCGAGGCAGCTGAACATACACAGGTTATAAGAACCGTCACATACAATGTACACACCACACAACATACAGTCTATGCGGCAGAGCTTCTGTGGGATTTGGGGAGCTCCTGTCCCAAGCCAAGATACAAATGTTCAGATGTCATAAGAATAGGAACCATTTCCACTAAATGGACTCTCAAAGGGTTGTCCAAGATTAGCCAAACATGACTGCTTTCATCTAAACACAGCGCCCCACCTGTTCACAGGTTATCAGTGGTATTACAGCTGAGCTCCTTTCACTTTAATAGAGCTGAGCTGCAGTGCCAGTCACAACCTGTGGATCAGGGTGGCGCTGTTTCTGGAGGAGAGCAGACATGTTTTCCAGTCGTTTCGCGTAGGTCAATTCCTGTTTTCAAACAGCACAACTGGAGGTAGGATTTATGGAAATCTGCTCATACAAAAGCTCCTCCCCTCTCGGTCTTTTAGAAAATCCACTGGATCCAAGAAGCAGGTGCACCCATTGTCGCGACGTAAAGGAACAAGTCACTATGGTGGACATATTATAACAAGGACATCAGGGTACAGTTAAACTCTCTAAACAGCGCCCAAAAATGCCAGACAGAGGTTAAAAAGAAGGCACTTCCTGTTTCTGTGGTGTCACATGGTATATCACATGATCCTCTCAGCCAGTCAGCAGCTTCGGAAAGGGTCATGTGACTCACCGACGCCTTAGAAACGGATGACAGACTTCATCACATCATACTTGAAGGTCTGCTAATGGGCTGAGATTGGTCATGTGATTTAGCCTCAGAAATTACTCCACAAAGTGCTAAAGAGGGGGCCTGAGAAGAAATCATCACTTCCTTTTCCTGTGGAGTCACATGGTATATCACATGATCCTCTCAGCCAGTCAGCAGCTTCGGAAAAGATCATGTGACTCACCGACTCCTTAAAAACAGACTTCATCACATGATACTCGAAGGTCTGCTGATGGGCCAAGATTGGTCATGTGATCTAGCCCCAGAAATTACTCCACAAAGTGCTAAAGAGGAGGCCTGAGAAGAAATCATCACTTCCTGTTCCTGTGGAGTCACATGGTATATCACATGAGCCAGTCAGCAGTTGTGAAACAGATCATGTGATGCAACCCCTGCCTCCTGTTTCTGATGTGTCAAGGACTGGAAGTCATATGATCACTTCCCTATCTGCTGATTGGTCTAGAGGGATCACATGATGTGTTTGGTGGCAGATATCTATTAGTACAGTGTATACAGTCTCATGATTATACAGACACGTATTATACCGCTATCGGAGATTACACACAAGGAATGGCTTTGGGACGAGACAGGTATTTTTGAACATTTTTGTAAAATGATTTCCATTCTGTACATATTTTGTATTACAATGAACATGACAAACGCTCCGTCTGCTCTGATCTACAGGAGATGCTCTGAGGCCTCGTTAAAGGCCTTGGTGGACCCGTGAGATGGAAATGTGCATCCCTGTGAAAGACGGAATCGGTATCATTCCAATACCAATAAGAAAATGAAAATGTAAAGATCAGAATAAAATATTTTGGTAGCTACGTAAGGCAGCCGTGAAGTCATGAGGTAGACTGTCCCCAGAAGAGCTCACAATCTAAGGTCCCTACCAGTATGGAGCACCTGGAGGAAACACGGGGAGAAGATACAAACTTTGTTGTGTCCTTGGTCAGATTCAAGCCTAGGCACAAGTCAGTGTGCTATTCATCTTATGTAAATAGATACATGTTAGATGAATCTAAAGATAAGGGTGCGTTCACCACGACCCGTATAAATGCGTGCACCCGTTCCCAATTTGCGGGTCAGATCCGGACCCATTCACAAAACGGTATGGGCCTGCCGTTCTGCCACACCCGCGGATCCAATGAATGTATAGAGACAGACAGGTCAGAGCCAGGGTCCGCAAAAGATATAGAATAGAGACAGTTATAGAGCCAAAGATAAGAATGTATACGAGACATAGAATATTTAGAGACATGGTCTGCTTATAAAATGTATAGAGACAGGCCTTATAAAATGGTATAGAGACAGGCCTTATAAAATGGTAAGACTGGTCGGAATAAAAGACAGTTATATGAGACAGACAGGCTTATAGAATATTATAGAGACAGGGTCTTATAGAAAGTATGGTATGAGACAGGCCTTATATAGAACAGGCCATAGAGAGACAGGGTATAGAGACAGGCCTTATAAACATATAGAGACAGGCCTTAGACAGGGCTTATAAATGGTATATAGAGACAGGCCTTATAAAATGGTATAGAGACAGGCCTTATAAATATGTATAGAGACAGGTCTTATAAAAATGGTATAGAGAGAGACAGGCCTTATAAAATGGTATAGAGACAGGCCTTATAGAATAGTATAGAGACAGGTCTTATAGAATAGCACCTCCCAACTTTGCAAAAGAGAGAAAAGAGGGACATATTGTGCGGCGCTCGTGCGCGCGCGGCAAATTTTTTCTGCAGCAGGTCACGCCCCTAACCCCGCCCACTATAAACTAATCTCACTCAGTCCCTTTACTACACAGGGATAATAAAACACAGTGATGTCATCGTACAGGGATATATAAACACAGTGATGTCATCGTACAGGGATACTACACACAGTGATGTCACAGTACAGGCAATTTGTTATTTCTGATTATTTAAGGCATTCCAGTGCTGGTGGAGTTTCATTAGTTTGAATGAATTTTGAGAACTGCAACATTTCATCAGGAATGATTTTTCTAAATCATGATGATAGCCTTATCTGCGCCCCCCAGGCCTTGTTTGCACAGGTGTACTGTGACATCATTGTGTTATTATCCCTTTACGGTGACATCACTGTGTTTATTATCCCCTGTTACATACACTTCACTGTGTTTATATCCCTGTACTGTGACATCACTGTACTGTGTATTATGACCACTGTACTGTGACATCACTGTGTGTATTATGTATGACATCACTGTAACTGTGACATCACTGTGTTTATTATCTCTGTACAGTGACATCACTGTGTTTATTATCTCTGTACTGTACATCACTGTGTTAGCTGTACAGTGACATCACTGTGTTATTATCTCTGTACAGTGACATCACTGTGTTTTTATCTCTGTACAGTGACATCACTGTGTTTATTATCCCTGTACTGTGACATCACTGTGTGTATTATCTCTGTACGGTGACATCACTGTGTGTATTATCTCTGTATGACATCACTGTGTGTGACATCACTGTGTTTATTATCTCTGTACAGTGACATCACTGTGTGTATTATCCCTGTACAGTGACATCACTGTTTATTATCTCTGGACTTTGACATCACTGTTTATTACTGTACAGTTGACATCACTGTGTGTATTATCCCTGTACAGTGACATCACTGGTGTGTATTATCCCTGGACTTTGACATCACTGTTTATTATCCCTGTACGGTGACATCACTGTGTTTATTATCTCTGTACGCTGACATCACTGTGTTTATTATCCCTGTACAGTGACATCGCTGTGTGTATTATCCCACTGCAGGAAGAGGTAAGTGGTCTGTGTTTGTGTGTTTGTTTTCTATTTTTCAGGGTCGTGAATGCAGAGGACTACGTCGGACCAGCTTTTTTTTTTTTTTAAATAAAATGGTCAAACAGGGGTCTGGGGGAGTGTTTATTTCAATAAATGTTTTATACTTGTGTGCTGTATTTTTTTTTTACAATACTACAGTTTTAGTAATCACGGCTATCTACTGACGGCCCTGATTACTAATACTGGGCTTAGTGCTTGCCGGTATGGCAGGCCAGCACTAACCCCAACATCTATTGCCTCGGCACCCACCGCCACCAGGGGTGCCGGGAAGAGCCGGGTACCCGCAGGACCGGACCTTCTAAATTGAGGGTCTGGCTCTGGGGCGGCTGCAGGCTGGTACCATTAGGCTGGGAAGGGCCAATAACCGTGTCCCTTCCCACCCTGGTAGTCCCCAGGCTGCTGCTGCTGGTTGTATCTGGCTGGAGAAGGAAAAAAGGGGGGACCCCACGCCATTTTTTTACAAAAATAATTAAATAATTAAAAAAAAATGGCGTGGGGTCCCCCCCTTTTTTCCTTCTCCAGCCAGATACAACCAGCAGCAGCAGCCTGGCACTACCAGGGTGGGAAGGGACACAGTTATGGCCCTTCCCAGCCTAATGGTACCAGCCTGCAGCCGCCCCAGAGCCAGACCCTCAATTTAGAAGGTCCGTCCTGCGGGTACCCGGCTCTTCCCGGCACCCTGGTGGCGGTGGGTGCCGAGGGTAATAGATGTTGGGGTTAGTGCTGGCCTGCCATACCGGCAAGCACTAAGCCCAGTATTAGTAATCAGGGCCGTCTATAGATAGCTATGATTACTAAAACTGTAGTATTGTAAAAAAAAAATACACACACACACAAGTATAAAACATTTTATTGAAATAAACACTCCCCCAGACCCCTGTTTGACCATTTTATTAAAAAAAAAAAAAAAAAAAGCTGGTCCGACGTAGTCCACCGAATCCGAAGTAGTCCTCTGCATTCACGACCCTGAAAAATAGAAAACAAACACACAAACACAGACCACTTACCTCTTCCTGCAGTGGGATAATACACACAGCGATGTCACTGTACAGGGATAATAAACACAGTGATGTCACCGTACAGAGATAATAAACACAGAGATGTCACTGTACAGAGATAATACACACAGTGATGTCACAGTACAGGGATAATACACACAGTGATGTCACAGTACAGGGATAATAAACACAGCGATGTCACAGTACAGAGATAATAAACACAGCGATATCACTGTACAGGGATAATAAACACAGTGATGTCACAGTCCAGGGATAATACACACAGTGATGTCACAGTACAGAGATAATAAACATAGTGATGTCACAGTCCAGGGATAATAAAGACAGTGATGTCACAGTCCAGGGATAATAAAGACAGTGATGTCACCGTACAGGGATAATAAAGACAGTGATGTCACAGTCCAGGGATAATAAACACAGTTGATGTCACAGTACAGGGATAATAAACACAGTGCTGTCACAGTCCAGGGATAATAAACAGTGATGTCACCGTCCAGGGATAATAAACACAGTGATGTCACAGTCCAGGGATAATAAACAGTGATGTCACCGTACAGGGATAATAAACACAGTGATGTCACCGTACAGGGATAATAAACACAGTGATGTCACAGTACAGGGATAATAAACATTCATGTCACAGTCCAGGGATAATAAACACAGTGATGTCACAGTCCAGGGATAATAAACAGTGATGTCACAGTCCAGGGATAATAAAGACAGTGATGTCACAGTCCAGGGATAATAAACATTGATGTCACAGTCCAGGGATAATAAAGACAGTGATGTCACAGTCCATTATGCCTGTATCTGTGACATCACTGTGTTTATTTAATAAACACAGTGATGTCACAGTACAGGATAATAAACACAGTGATGTCACAGTCCAGGGATTAACATTGATGTCACAGTCCACAGAAAGTTAAAAAATTAAAAGTATTATACTTACCTTTTTCCTAGCAGCAGGGCCAGCATCACCAGCAGGAAGATCTTCTGCTCGTGCCTGAAGGGGGCGGAGCCAATGCTGACGGCCGGCCCCGCCCCCCGCCGAGACCCGATGCATAGATGAAAGGTACGGGGAGCTGCAGGGGGGACAGGGAGGAGGGAGGATGGAAGAAGCAGGCAGCCGATTCTGGCTGTCTGCTCCTTCCTGCAACAGGCAAGTGTCTCTGCGTCCTATGGACACAGAGACAGCTGCCAGAGACCGGGATATACCTCCCCCGTACCGGGACAGCGGGACTGCCACTGCAATCCGGGACTGTCCCGCTGGATCCGGGACGGCTGGGAGGTATGCCTTCCTGCAACAGGCAAGTGTCTCTGCGTCCTATGGACGCAGAGACAGCTGCCAGAGACCGGGACATACCTCCCCCGTACCGGGACAGCGGGACTGCCACTGCAATCCGGGACTGTCCCGCTGGATCCGGGACGGTTGGGAGGTATGGAATAGTATAGAGACAGGCCTTATAAAATGGTATAGAGACAGGTCTTATAGAATAGTATAGAGACAGGTCTTATAGAATAGTATAGAGACAGGTCTTATAGAATAGTATAGAGACAGGTCTTATAGAATAGTATAGAGACAGGTCTTATAGAATAGTATAGAGACAGGCCTTATAGAATAGTATAGAGACAGGTCTTATAGAATAGTATAGAGACAGGTCTTATAGAATAGTATAGAGACAGGCCTTATAGAATAGTATAGAGACAGGTCTTATAGAATAGTATAGAGACAGGCCTTATAAAATGGTATAGAGACAGGTCTTATAGAATAGTATAGAGACAGGTCTTATAGAATAGTATAGAGACAGGCCTTATAATGTATAGAGACAGGCCTTATAAAATGTTATAGAGAGACAGGTCTATAAAAATAAAATGGTATAGAGACAGGCCTTATAAAATGGTTATAGAGACAGGCCTTATAGAAAATATAGAGACAGGCCTTATAGAACGGTATAGAGACAGGGCTTATAAAATGGTATAGAGACAGGCCTTATAAAATGGTATAGAGACAGGCCTTATAAACTGGTATAGAGACAGGCCTTATAAAATGGTATAGAGACAGGACCCTATAAGTATAAACATATATAGAGTATAGAGAGGCCTTATAGAACATATAGAGACAGGTCTTATAGAACATAGTAGAACGGTATAGAGAACAGGCCTTATAGAACGGTATAGAGACAGGCCTTATAAAATGGTATAGAGACAGGCCTTATAGAACATATAGAGACAGGTCTTATAGAACGTATAGAGACAGGCCTTATAGAACATAGAGACAGCCTTTAGTATAGGACCTTATATAACAGGTATATAGAGACATAGAGACAGGTCTTATAGAGACAGTAGAACTTATAGACATATAGAGACAGGTCTTATAGAACGTATAGAGAACAGGTCTTATAGAACGTATAGAGACAGGTCTTATAGAACATATAGAGAGACAGGTTAGAGACAGTCTTATAGAAGGTCACGTATAGAGACAGGTCTTATAGAACGTATAGAGACAGGTCTTATAGAGACAGGTCTTATAGAACGTATAGAGACAGGTCTTATAGAACATATAGAGACATATAGAGACAGGTTATAGAACATATAGAGACAGGTCTTATAGAACGTATAGGTCTTAGAGACAGGTCTTATAGAACATATAGAAGAACATATAGAGACAGGTCTTATAGAACATATAGAACAGACGTATAGAGACAGGTCTTATAGAACATATAGAACATATAGAGACAGGTCTTATAGAACGTATAGAGACAGGTCTTATAGAACATATAGAACGTATAGAGACAGGTCTTATAGAACATATAGAGACAGGTCTTATAGAACAGTAGAACAGTATAGAGACAGGTCTTATAGAACAGTAGAACGGTATAGAGACAGGTCTTATAGAACAGTAGAACGGTATAGAGACAGGTCTTATAGAACAGTATAGAGACAGTCTTATAGAACAGGTATAGAGAACAGGTCTATAGAACAGTATAGACAGTCTTATAGAGAGACAGGTCTTATAGAACATATAGAGACAGGTCTTATAGAACGTATAGAGACAGGTCTTATAGTAGAACGTATAGAGACACTTATTATGAGACAGGTCTTATTATAGAGACAGGTCTTATAGAACGTATAGAGACAGGTCTTATAGAACGTATAGAGACAGGTCTTATAGAACGTATAGAGACAGGTCTTATAGAACATATAGAGACAGGTCTTATAGAACATATAGAGACAGGTCTTATAGAACATATAGAGACAGGTCTTATAGAACGTATAGAGACAGGTCTTATAGAACGTCTTATATATAGAGACAGGTCTTATAGAATATAGATAGTATATAGAGACAGGTCTTATAGAACATAGAATATAGAGAGAAGAGAAGTCTTATAGAACGTATAGTATAGAGACAGTCTTATAGAACAGGTTATAGAGACAGGTAGAACTTATAGAACATACGTATAGAAGACAGGTCTTATAGAACATATAGAACAGGTATAGAGACAGGTCTTAGAACTTATAGAACGTTATAGAGACAGGTCTTATAGAACATATAGAGACGTATAGAGACAGGTCTTATAGAACAGAACATATAGAGACAGGTCTATATACATATAGAACGTATAGAGACAGGTCTTATAGAACGTATAGAACTTATAGATATAGAGACAGGTCTTATTATAGAACATATAGAGACAGGTCTTATAGAACAGGTCTTATACGGTATAGAGACAGGTCTTATAGAACAGTAGAACGGTATAGAGACAGGTCTTATAGAACATAGAAGTATAGAAGGTATAGACAGGGACAGAGTCTTATAGAACATATAGAAACGTATAGAGACAGAGTCTTATAGAACATTATAGAGACAGGTAGAACTTATAGAACAGGTCTTATAGAACATATAGAGACAGGTATAGAGAGACTTATAGAACTTATAGACAGGTCTTATAGAACATATAGAGACAGGTCTATTATAGAACGTATAGAGACAGGTCTTATAGAACATATAGAGACAGAGACAGTCTTATAGAACTTATAGAGACAGTCTTATAGAACATATAGAGACAGTATAGAACTTATAGAACAGTAGAACGTATAGAGACAGGTCTTATAGAACATATAGAGACAGTCTTATAGAAGGTATAGAGAACAGACAGTCTTAGAACATATAGAACAGTATAGAGACAGGTCTTATAGACAGGTCTATTATAGAACAGGTAGTATAGAACGGTATAGAGACAGGTCTTATAGAAATAGACAGGTATAGTATAGAACAGGTCTTATAGTAGAACGGTATAGAGACAGGTCTTATAGAACTTAGAATATAGAGACAGGTTCTATAGAGACAGAGACACATAGAACGTATAGAGACAGGTCTTATAGAACGTATAGAGACAGGTCTTATAGAACATATAGAGACAGGTCTTATAGAACAGAACATATAGAGACAGGTCTTATAGAACGTATAGAGACAGGTCTTATAGAACACATATAGAGACAGGTATCTTATAGAACATATATAGAAGACAGGTCTTATAGAAACAGGTCTTATATAGAGACAGGTCTATAGAACAGAACATATAGAGACAGGTCTTATAGAACAACATATAGAGACATAGAGACAGGTCTTATAGAACAGTATAGAACAGTATAGAGACAGGTCTTATAGAACAGTATAGAGAGACAGGTCTTATAGAACAGTAGAATATAGAGACAGGTCTTATAGAACAGTATAGAACAGGTAGTAGAGACAGGTCTTATAGAACAGTAGAACATAGAGACAGTAAATGGTATAGAGACAGGTCTTATAGAACAGTAGAGGTGTCTACGTACCTCATAGACACATATCTTTGCCATGGAGCCACCACTTTAAAAAAATCCCAGCGCCGTGTGATAGTAACGTCAGCGGTAACACTGTAAATGCTTACAGCACAGGTCGCTCTGAGATTCAGTCTCCACAGCAACAGTACATGCAATGCACAGTATAAATTCATAGCACGTTGCGAGAAATCAGAGGAATGGATTCCGAACAACTTCTTCAAAAGTTAGCATGTGATGCAATCTGAATAATAACTGGGGGACAGGGGGAGTAATGTGGAGGCCGAAATTATCCATCCTGAATACCAAGAATGGAAGGAATCAATGATGAGCAGTGAGTGTGCAGGACACAATGGACACAATGCGTCAGTATAAGTAAGGAAATGTTCCATTCGAAACACAATCTACAATTGTTAAGATGTTCTGTCATCGACACTTCCTTTCTATAGTTACAACATACATCAAGCCATTACATTAGTAACCCCCAACAATAATGTCACATCCAACATCTCGCTTCATAACTATGGCCAGATATTTTTGTAATATCTCCTCCCTAGAGATGAGCGAATCATTCAAAATTTTATTCGCCGAACTTTTCATAAGATTCATATATTCTACGAATATATTTGGCGAATCTGAGTACAAATCATACGTTATTATGTGGCGTTTTGCGAACATTCGCGCACTAATAATGAACGTTCAGTTTTAAAAGGTACACAACCTCTTTGAACACGTACGCATGAGCATACAAATCGCGTACGAAAATGACGGGCTTTGCTGGAGCGGAATGGTGGAGCAGAGGAACGCTCTGAGTCTGACCCCTGGCTACATATGGATACTGTATCAGCAGATGACAGCAGATCATCCGGCTGAGACTGAGATGAGCTTGCCATCCACTCCGCTACCTCATCCACTTTCTCCTCCACTACAATTTTGCTCCTTGGTGGGTTAGCCTGGTGGAACAGTGGTCAAGTATTGTGAATACTACAAGTAGAAGCTCCGGCTACAGATCCTTTGGTACTGCTGCCCTGTGTCACCTTCTCCTTTTTTTTAGAGCTCGAGGTCTGGCTGGAACTGGACACCTTTTGCTTATCCATTCCAGACATTTTTCACTTGACTGTGGCCCTGCAGCTGGTCTTTGTCTCTCTTCCTGTCTCTCTCTCCCTGTCTATCTCCCTGTCTCTCTCCCCATCTCTCTCTCTGTCTCTCTCCCTATCTCTCTCCCTGTCTCTCTCCCTGTCTCTCTCTCTGCCTGATTAATTACTAGCCCTGCACTTGTCCTGCAGTATCCCTGATGTGTAATATGGATTCCCTGAACAATTACACCCCAATTTCAACAACACGGGTCTCAGAGTCTCAGAACTTCACACACAGTGCTTCTGCTCGTCTCATCAGTCGCAGCAGAAGTGATGCGTCACTGGCTTACCGAGCCTGAGCCAATCAGAGCAAGCCCTGCCCACTAGGTCAGGTGACCACTTTCTTCTCGGGCTTTTGCGCACAAATGACGAACTAACGGTAAAAGTTCGCTAAGTAATTGAATTTGTACACAACAGCTTATAAAGTTACTTATACATAGCATTAGCGTACAATTTATCGGACAAGTACATAGCGAATGCGTAGAAAGCCTTAGGAACATTTTCGAATCTTAATGGAGCAAATCTCCTAATATTCGGATTCGCTTTGCAGCTGAAAATTTCCAAGATTCGATACGAATGGGCGAATAGATTTGCTCATCTCTACTCCTCCCCTTTCCCCTTAGTAATGGGCTTGGAGAACTTAGTTTCTGGCCAGAGACTTCTATAACCCCGGATGTGCCTTGAAAATATAAGCTGTTGCAAAGAACATAGAAGTCTCTGACCAGCCCTGAAGATGTTTGAGCGTTGTCCTCCCTCTAGAGATATCTTCAGAAATGTCTCAATGGGATATCAAAATTTAAATGGAAAATCTAACCAAAAATGATCTTCTGACGTGGCATGCTGACATAATAAAGATCACCACCAATTTTCCAAACCTGTCTCTCTCCTTGTCTCTCTCCCTGCCTGATTAATAACTAGTCCTGCACTGGCCCTGCACTTGCCCTGCAGTATCCCTGATGTGTAATATGGGTTCCCTGAACAATTACACCCCAATTTCAACAACACAGGCCTCAGTCTCTCAGAACTTCACACACAGTGCTTCTGCTCATCTCAGCAGTCACAGCAGAAGTGATGAGTCACACGCTTACCGAGCCTGAGCCAATCTGAGCAAGCCCTGCCCACTAGGTCAGGTGACCACTTTCTTCCCGGGCTTTTGCGCACGAATAACGAACTAACAGTAAAAGTTTGCTAATTACTTGAATTCGTACGCAACAGTGTATATAGTAACTTATACGTAGCATTAGCGTACAATTTATCGGACAAGTACGTAGTGAATGCGTAGAAAGCCTTAGGAACATTTTTGAATCTTAATGGAGCGAATCACCTAATATTCGGATTCGCTTCGCAGCTGAAAATTTCCAAGATTCGATACGAATCAACGAATGGGCGAATAGATTTGCTCATCTCTACTCCTCCCCTTTCCCCTTAGTAATGGGCTTGGAGAACTTAGTCTCTGGCCAGAGACTTCTATAACCCTGGATGTGCCTTGAAAATATAAGCTATTGCAAAGAACATAGAAGTCTCTGACCAGCCCTGAAGATGTTTGAGCGTTGTCCTCCCTCTAGAGATATCTTCAGAACTGTCTCAATGGGATATCAAAATTTAAATGGAAAATCTAACCAAAAATGATCTTCTGACGTGGCATGCTGACATAATAAAGATCACCACCAATTTTCGAAACCTGTCTCTCTCCCTGTCTCTCTCCCTGCCTGATTAATAACTAGTCCTGCACTGGCCCTGCACTTGCCCTGCAGTATCTCTGATGTGTAATATGGGTTCCCTGAACAATTACACCCCAATTTCAACAACACGGGTCTCAGTCTCTCAGAACTTCACACACAGTGCTTCTGCTCGTCTCAGCAGTTGCAGCAGAAGTGATGTCACTGGCTTACCGAGCCTGAGCCAATCAGAGCAAGCCCTGCCCACTAGGTCAGGTGACCACTTTCTTCCCGGGCTTTTGCGCACGAATAACGAACTAACAGTAAAAGTTTGCTAATTACTTGAATTCGTACGCAACAGCATATATAGTAAGTTATACGTAGCATTAGCGTACAATTTACCGGACAAGTACGTAGTGAATGCATAGAAAGCCTTAGGAACATTTTTTAATCTTAACGGAGCGAATATCCAAATATTCGGATTTGCTTCGCAGCTGAAAATTTCCAAGATTCCATACGAATCAACGAATCGACTAATAGATTCGCTCATCTCTTCTCCTCCCCTTTCCCCTTAGTAATGGGCTTGGAGAACTTAGTCTCTGGCCAGAGACTTCTATAACCCTGGATGTGCCTTGAAAATATCAGCTGTTGCAAAGAACATAGAAGTCTCTGACCAGCCCTGAAGATGTTTGAGCGTTGTCCTCCCTCTAGAGAGATCTTCAGAACTGTCTCAATGGGATATCAAAATTTAAATGGAAAATCTAACCAAAAATGATCTTCTGACGTGGCATGCTGACATAATAAAGATCACCACCAATTTTTCGAAACCTGTGGGGAGGCTCACAGGAAATGCTCATCCAAGTTTTGAAAGCCCACAGATGCCGAGATGTTGATATGAAATTCGGCACACTCATTGACCACATTTTTGGCAGACCATTTTATCTGGATTTTTCACTTACAACTTTGACAATATAAAAAAATAGAACGTGAGTTTATTTTTGAATACCAAAATCCTTGGTTAAGTTTGTGATCTTGAAGAGGTTATTGCACTCAAAATATCGTCTAGAGACGGAAAGGTCCTGCTCAGCATTCGCACCGCACCTCGTTGGCAGCACAGCACGCAGGATTTGCCTGAAAGACTTGTAATTATTGTCATCCAACCTTGTGACACAAGCGGCTTTGAAATGTCAGCACAGCGTCCGGATGGCTTCCTGTAATCACATGGTTGCGATCTGTACAAAAATTCATAGCAAGAGGGCTATTTGTGTGGGCGAAATAAAATGCCGGGAGGGGGCGAGGAACCACTTATGGTGCATACATAAAAAGCCAGCAAGTCTTTGATCTGGATCTCAATGTGTGTTCTTAAAGGGAAGCTCAACCTCTGGAGTTAGTTTGGCAGAAGGTATATATGACCTAATATGTTATTGGTGGGATTGTCTTCTAAGGGCTGTCTGGGCCATAAATTTAAAAAAAATTCTGTAAAATAATATAATTTTGACTTTTACTTACCGATCCTCCTCCGCTCCTGTTCCAACACTTCCCAGCCGCTACTTCTTGGTCCCTCTTGACAATTAGGAAATAACCACTCATCATGGGCCACCATTGCAGCAATGATTGGCTAAGCAGTTATTTCCTGTGTGTCAAGAGGGACCAGGCGGTAGAGACTGGTGGAGGACCAGGAATCATTGAAACAGGAGCAACAGGAGATTGGTGAAAGACCTGTGGTGTCAGGACCTTATCAATGGTTACTTTAGGCCATAGAAACATGTTATCGAAGTTTCTTCTAAAGTCGATTTCTTTAAAGAAGAACTCCCACAAAAATTTTTATCCCATGTCCTGCTAGAAATGTACATGATGTAATCTGTAGTGAATGTCATTTTCTTACCAGTGTCTGTATTTGTGAGTTATGTCTCCCTAATGTTTCTTATCTGTGTCATGTGACCAGCAATCAGACTCACCAGATAACACAGCATCTTATGTGTGGACAGGAAGTCTATTTCTCTATGTATTCCTATGGGAGCCTCACTCTGAGTCTCATAGGAATAAATAGAGCAGTGACTGGCTTCCTGTCCTGGGTCAGTTGGAGGTCAGGGAGTTGGTCACATGACCCAGCTACAATTAGAAGAGAGGGGGTAACTCTAAGATACAGTCACTGATGAGAAGATTACATTCACTACAGATTACCTCATGCACCTTTCTAACAGGTCAGAGAATAAAAATGTTTGCGGGAGTTCTTCTTTAAGCATTGAAGCACCTTCGGACCCAATATTCGGACCTTCTTTTCATCTTCAGAGATCTGTCTCTACGAAATATCTTAAAATAATACACAGTGGAATCTCTCTTTAAGAAACCAAGGCTTGAAGAAGACCAGGCTAACTTCTAAGAAGTCAACTACTCATACCATGCGCTGAAGACCACTGGAATGAAAATCCCTTTATTCTAAGGCATCTCCATAGGCATAGACTTCCACCATGACCCTGAATAAGGGTCTGTCTGGTGCTCATTGATGGTTACTTGAAGACATGAAAAGACATTATTAAAATGGATGTCTCTTCTAAAAAAAAAAGGGTGCGTGCCCCTTTGGTCCCAGTTCTTGGAACCTATCAATCTTTTGAGATCTATCATAACAAATGGTGGAATTTCTCTTTAAGGAACCAAGGTTTGAAGAAGGTCAAACTGTGTTCCAAGAAGCCAACCACTCACATCAGTTGTCGAAGACAGTGTCATACTAAATAGGGTATTTTGAGATGTCTTCAACATCAACAACATGGTAACTGACTGGTGTGAGTAACGGGCTTCTTGGTCTTAAAGGGGTATTCTGGTAAAGTAACTTAATTTTTGAAAAACTGCATTAAGGCTGCAAGCTGTGACCCAACCAGAACCCATACCTATATGTATATCCAGAGTTTCATTTTACCTTGCAATCCATTTGTCTAGCTCCTGTGTGAGTCTGCAGCACACTGACAGTATCATGGCTCCTGATCTTCGATCACAAAACTACAATTCCCACAATGCCTAGCTTTCCTGCTGTGAGTTTGTTCATGAGTGTTGATGATCACTGATTGGATGCCTGATATCACAGTGCAGACACGCCCCCTCTACTCAGTAATCAGCAGCACACTAACATTTAGCTAGAGAATTGATAGCAACACACTGAGCATGCTCGACCTAACAAAGGCTCAGAACTACAGGTCGGTGCCATGGTAACTTATGAGGAAACACAGTGGGTAGCAGAGGAAAAAAACTACTTTTATAACTACTGAGCGGTAAACGGTAAACTACTGAATGGCAAATGTGAAATGGACATTATATTAGGTAATTAGTGATGATGAATTAGTCTAACATGTAAGTTATATTTATGGTAACTGGAATACCCCTTTAAAGCCTCGTCATAGATGGAAGCCATTGATTATATGTAAATATCACCTGCCTGGTATTATTACGAGCAGAGTATTTTTTGACATGAAGCTCATCCTTTGACTTTCCTGCTATTCGCTTTGAAACAGGATACCAAAGTGCTTTTATGTTTCGCTGCGCTGCATGCGGAGGCCGAGGTTAAATAAACCTTGTAAAACTGGCAAATAGTCAATGTAGAAAAGAAAACTGCATAACAAAGGCTCGAGCAGTCCAGATATTGACTTATTTCCTACAAGAATGAGACTAATGAATAAACCAAGCCGTTCATAGAAGCTACAGGCTCTGATTGGGTGAACAATGCCGTCGAATACACTGTCTTTATACATCCCGATCTAAAAATGTATCAGCCGTCGTCATGGCAACCTCCAATAACAATAGTGTAGTCTTCACGGAGGTTGGATACGGCTGACTCTCTAGTCTTTTTGTCTACTGAAGTAAAAAGAATTTGGTAATTCTTGGTAATTTCCACAGCTGAATTTATGAAAGACAGCTTGCCACCTCCACTGTCAAAGGGACAACTCGAAGGAACCATCAGAGATTTTTATAGTATTTTTTTCAATAAAGGGCTCTCTAGCCTAAATAATGGAAAAACTGAGCCTATGGAGCTGACGGATATAGATCTACTCTATGCTATGTCTGTCATACCCATAGGCTTCCATTAAAACAGAGGACATGGTACCCCCATTCTCATAATCGCTGGGATTATGGGACCACCCCACCAGGGAGGTGGAGCGTACTTCGCAACATTTTCACCCCTATTTGAGGGGTACATTTAAACTTCACCCCGATGCTCCCGGAAAAGCCCATTTTGTGGGCAATCTCATGAGAAACCGGATGGTTGAGAGTTATCCCCATCTACTGTGCTTCATTTATAATAATCGTATCTAACAGAGGGGTCTTTCCTCATGAGAACCAGGTTGTGAGGTCTACCTCTGAGCGGTCTATGTCTGGTCCCCAGGTATGTAACAGAGGGGTCTCTCCTCATGAGGACCAGGTTGTGAGGTCTATCTCTGAGCGGTCTATGTCTGGTCCCCAGGTATGTAACAGAGGGGGCATTCCTCATGAGGACCAGGTTGTGAGGTCTACCTCTGAGCGGTCTATGTCCGGTCCCCAGGTATGTAACAGAGGGGTCTTTCCTCATGAGGACCATGTTGTGAGGTCTACCTCTGAGCAGTCTATGTCTGGTCCCCAGGTATGTATCAGAGGGGTCTTTCCTCATGAAGACCATGTTGTGAGGTCTACCTCTGAGCAGTCTATGTCTGGTCCCCAGGTATGTAACAGAGGGGGCTTTCGTCATGAAGACCAGGTTGTGAGGTCTACCTCTGAGCAGTCTATGTCTGGTCCCCAGGTATGTAACAGAGGGGGCTTTCGTCATGAAGACCAGGTTGTGAGGTCTACCTCTGAGCAGTCTATGTCTGGTCCCCAGGTATGTAACAGAGGGGGGCATTCTTCATGAGGACCAGGTTGTGAGGTCTACCTCTGAGCGGGCTATGTCCGGTCCCCAGGTATGTATCAGAGGGGTCTTTCCTCATGAAGACCAGGTTGTGAGGTCTACCTCTGAGCAGTCTATGTCTGGTCCCCAGGTATGTAACAGAGGGGGCTTTCGTCATGAAGACCAGGTTGTGAGGTCTACCTCTGAGTGGTCTATGTCCGGTCCCCAGGTATGTATCAGAGGGGTCTTTCCTCATGAAGACCAGGTTGTGAGGTCTACCTCTGAGCAGTCTATGTCTGGTCCCCAGGTATGTAACAGAGGGGGCTTCGTCATGAAGACCAGGTTGTGAGGTCTACCTCTGAGTGGTCTATGTCCGGTCCCCAGGTATGTATCAGAGGGGTCTTTCCTCATGAAGACCAGGTTGTGAGGTCTACCTCTGAGCAGTCTATGTCTGGTCCCCAGGTATGTAACAGAGGGGGCTTTCGTCATGAAGACCAGGTTGTGAGGTCTACCTCTGAGTGGTCTATGTCCGGTCCCCAGGTATGTATCAGAGGGGTCTTTCCTCATGAAGACCAGGTTGTGAGGTCTACCTCTGAGCAGTCTATGTCTGGTCCCCAGGTATGTAACAGAGGGGGCTTTCGTCATGAAGACCAGGTTGTGAGGTCTACCTCTGAGTGGTCTATGTCCGGTCCCCAGGTATGTAAGTCTTTGACAAGTCCTCTTTGTTGTATGTGATCAGGTTCCTCTGATGGCTTTGCGGACCAGGTCTACGGCGACTTCAGTTTTTTTTTTTTTTTAAACTTTCCTGCTTTCAAATATTGCTGTCGAGCGGAACGACAAGTCGCACAATGTTTACAGACAGCTCATCTAGTCAGGGCCCGTTCCCTGAGACACATCGCAGCCTCTTCATTCAGACTCTCACAAAAGAAAGTGTCAGCGCACAATTACTATTCATCATACAAATCTCGCTCAGAAACAATAGGCGTGTGCGCACCGGGGTGGACTGGGGAAGATGCAATCAAGGCGCGCTTCACTTCAGAAGGAATACATTATACCACGGGCCATCCTCCAGGTTGTTCTACATGAGAAAGGTAATCGCCGTCTTTACAGTCTCCGGCAGATCAACCGGCTTATTGAATAAACATTGACGACATCCAGATAAATACGTCCACAACCATTAACCTGTCACCGCTGAACACTGACTTACAGGGAAGCTACCTATAGGTGGCACCAAAGAGACAGCAGTCTTCCTTCTGGAGGAGAGCTCATTTGCATACTGTTTTCTCAGAAATCATTGCTGTACGACTCTCTGCTCCACATGGATCCAGCACCTTCTGAGACATCTCAACCAGCCAACCAGAACCTGAATCTGTACTGAGGAGCACAAACTCCAGGACAGATGTGTGACTCTGGTTCAGCTGATATCTCCGGTCATCCTCTGGTTCTGTGGGAGTGTTGGCGGAGAAGATGAGGACCAGCGCCTCTCCTGTAATTTACGCTCCCTTCTTCCCACTCTCGGTTCCACATTACTGTCTGACGTGTTGTATTTCATAGTGCAGGACTGTGAGTGGAGCGTGTGGCATGATGTATAATGGGGGGTAAGTGGGGGTTATCCTGCTATCCATCCATTCATCCATATCTATCTATCTATCTATCTATCTATCTATCTATCTATCTATCTATCTCATATCTATCTATTTTGTATCTATCATCTATGATCTATCTATCTATCTAATATCTATCTATGTTGTGTCTATCTATCTAATATCTATCTATCTAAAATATATCTCATATCTATCTCATATCTATCTATCTATCTATCTATCTATCTATCTATCTCATATCTATCTATTTTGTATCTATCCATCTATGATCTATCTATCTATCTATCTATCTATCTATCTATCTATCTATCTATCTATCTATCTATGTTGTGTCTATCTATCTAATATCTATCTTTCTATTCATCTATCTAATATCTATCTATCTATCTAAAATATATCTCATATCTATCTATTTGTCTGTCTGTCTATCTATCTCATATCTATCTATTTTGTATCTATCCATCTATGATCTATCTGTCTAATATCTATCTTTCTATCTATCTATCTATCTATCTATCTATCTATCTATCTATCTATCTCTCTCTCTCTCTCTCATATCTATCTATCTAATTATCTATCTATTTATCTATCTTATATCTATCTCTTATCCAGCTATCCATCCATCTCATATCTATCTATCTATCTATCTATTATCCTATCTATCTATCTATCTATCTATCTATCTCGTATTTATCTATTTTCTATCATCTATCTATCTTTTCCTCTTGTATCTCTCCCTCAGTGACTGTTCATTTCTGTGGTCAGGTCCATATTACTGCTGATGGGCCCCGCAGCCTCATGTTCCTAGGACTCTGTACGATTATACGAGAATATCATCAGAGAAGATTTACCTGTAATTCTACAAGGACAAGAGATAAAAGAGGAGAAGGGTTGAGAATGAGTTCAGCCACCATTCTGTGACTATTCCCTGAGGAGCCTCCTGTGTGATTCTGTGTAAATCCCAGACACGGGAATGTTTAAATCCACACTGCCGAATAATTCATGGCGGGAGATGAGGATGTAACGTGCAGCTGTATTAACCCAGAGCTGTCGCTTAGCTGCTAAATACAATGACTTTATGTGTAATTCAATGTGAAGTGATTATGTACTTAAAAAGTGTTTCTTGCCTGACTACCTGGGCAAGGGCAGCCATTTTTTTAGTCTATATCCTATGAATGCAGTTCCTAATTTATGTCCTAATGTACATTTAGGGGTTAGGTGCTCTATTGGGGTAAGTTGTGCTAGTAATGGGACTTACACTAATTGGTATGCCATCTAGGAATACTCCTGTTATGCCTAGTGCTGATCCTCAGGGGCGGGGCAAGACACAGAGCTTCAAAAATACCTTGTATGTAGCTCCACCCCTCAGGTTCTGTGATACCAGTAACACTGTATTCATTTTTTTCTGGGGTGTTTCTCTAAGCCAGGGGCAGACTGAGAACTTAAAATGGCCATGGAAAAAAAGCTTAAAAGGGGCAAAAATGTTGTAGGCGGATCCAAACTGACAGAAGGTGGGGCAACAGAAGTAGGTACTTCCAGCAATACTTTAGTGCAGCACAATATACTGCCCCAGCAGAACCAGATACCACAGTGCAGCACAATATACTGCCCCAGCAGAACCAGATACCACAGTGCAGCACAATATACTGCCCCAGCAGAACCAGATACCACAGTGCAGCACAATATACTGCCCCAGCAGAACCAGATACCGCAGTGCAGCACAATATACTGCCCCAGCAGAACCAGATACCACAGTGCAGCACAATATACCGCCCCAGCAGAACCAGATACCACAGTGCAGCACAATATACTGCCCCAGCAGAACCAGATACCACAGTGCAGCACAATATACTGCCCAGCAGAACCATGATACCACAGTGCAGCACAATATACTGCCCCAGCAGAACCAGATACCACAGTGCAGCACAATATACTGCCCCAGCAGAACCAAATACCACAGTGCAGCACAATATACTGTCCCAGCAGAACCAGATACCACAGTGCAGAACAATATACTGCCCCAACAGAACCAAATACCACAGTGCAGCACAATATACTGCCCTGCAGAACCAGATACCACAGTGCAGCACAATATACTGCCCCAACAGAACCAAATACCACAGTGCAGCACAATATACTGCCCCTGCAGAACCAGATACCACAGTGCAGCACAATATACTGCCCCAACAGAACCAAATACCACAGTGCAGCACAATATACTGCCCCAGCAGAACCAGATACCACAGTGCAGCACAATATACTGCCCCAGCAGAACCAGATACCACAGTGCAGCACAATATACTGCCCCAGCAGAACCAAATACCACAGTGCAGCACAATATACTGCCCCAGCAGAACCAGATACCACAGTGCAGCACAATATACTGCCTAGCAGAACCAGATACCACAGTGCAGCACAATATACTGCCCCAGCAGAACCAAATACCGCAGTGCAGCACAATATACTGCCCCAACAGAACCAAATACCAACAGTGCAGCACAATATACTGCCCCAGCAGAACCAGATACCACAGTGCAGCACAATATACTGCCCCAGCAGAACCAGATACCACAGTGCAGCACAATATACTGCCCCAGCAGAACCAAATACCACAGTGCAGCACAATATACTGCCCCAGCAGAACCAGATACCACAGTGCAGCACAATATACTGCCCTAGCAGAACCAGATACCACAGTGCAGCACAATATACTGCCCCAGCAGAACCAAATACCGCAGTGCAGCACAATATACTGCCCCAGCAGAACCAGATACCACAGTGCAGCACAATATACTGCCCCTGCAGAACCAGATACCACAGTGCAGCACAATATACTGAAAAATAGCTATTTCAGAACACGACAAGGCCAATTGCCCCAATGAGATGACTAAACAGGAAGTCTGCTGTGTGCAGCAAAATATCTTCCCCATTTTTTAGGTTCATTAGGAAATGTTACACATATAACGGTGAATGTCTTTAGTGCTTCTATGACATGAGACATCTTTTATATGCCATTTTAGTGTTCCTTTAAATGATCCCTGCTTGCCCCTGTGCTCGAGAACTATATTCAGTCTCCTGTCTGTCTCTGAAACCCTGTGTCTCATCTAATGCACACATATCTGGCAACCAAATGCAGACTTCAATGTTCACTGAGCCCAGAGAGTGGCTGCCTCGTGCAAGCTTCGCTAGCAACAGAAAGGTTACATGGAGCGCATTGCAAATAGCAATTTCATACCAGGCTGTTTGCAATAGAAAGCTATTAATGGAGACCAGGCGAGATCTTAACGCTCTAGAGCGTCAGCACTGAACTTGTTCACCCTGGACATCCTACACCTCTAATGCACGCTGAGAAAACCGCCCTTCTTACGGAGGGCCAGGAAAGATAAAATGTTCGATGTTTACTGGCTCAGTGCGGTCTGTGATGGAAAGAAACTGAAAACGGGTTTTTATGGAATTAGACCAAACACCTCTTATTGAGGGCTCAGTTTTGGATCAGACTCTGTGGAGGTCTCGAAGAGTTATGGTCTCTGGTGGAAGACACTTCTAGAGTCTTGTGTTGACCATTCTGTTGGAAGCTCCTTGTTGGATTCTATGCGTACCCTATAACAGCTCCTTTACGAAATATATTGATGGAGAGGTATAGAAAATTCTATTTGTATCTCAAGTAACTCTACTGCTTTTACTGCAAAGGCCCCTTCCTTTTCAAGATTAGGATTACTATTTCCCAACTTGGTGGGACCACTCAAGATCTTGAATGCAGTCTCTTCACTTCTTGCCTATATCGTGGCTTCCTTTCCAAAATTTTTGAACAGAGTTGTGGTCTTATGGACTCTATCTAGCCACAACACTTGCAGTTTATCAATAAACTTTACAGCTTTTACTGCAAAGATCCCTTCCATACTTCAGTCATCATGTGGATGTCCTTGTGTAGTTTGCGCTGTAGTGAAACCTTAAGCCACTGGTCAATTAATAAGCCTTAGGAATTAAAAGGGTTATCCCACGAATAATGTAAAACATGAACATCAGACATCATATAGTACATGACAAGCTCTTTCTTACAAAGCTAGAACCAGCCCTGTACCTCACATGTATCCAGAGATCTCCTCATTCATTGCTCTGCTACATTTATATCAAGCTGACAAGGGGAGTGTCTTCTCTGCTGCAGCTCAGGGGCGTGTCTCAGCTCTCCCTATCACAGCTCAGGAGGCGTGTCTCAGCTCTCCCTATCACAGCTCAGGAGGCGTGTCTCAGCTCTCCCTATCACAGATCAGGGGGCGTGTCTCAGCTCTCCCTATCACAGCTCAGGAGGCGTGTCTCAGCTCTCCCTATCACAGCTCAGGAGGCGTGTCTCAGCTCTCCCTATCACAGCTCAGTAGGAGTGTCTCAGCTCTCCCTATCACAGCTCAGGAGGCGTGTCTCAGCTCTCCCTATCACAGATCAGGGGGCGTGTCTCAGCTCTCCCTATCACAGCTCAGGAGGCGTATCTCAGCTCTCCCTATCACAGCTCAGGAGGCGTGTCTCAGCTCTCCCTATCACAGCTCAGGAGGTGTGTCTCAGCTCTCCCTTTCACAGCTCAGGAGGCGTGTCTCATCTCTCCCTATCACAGCTCAGGAGGCGTGTCTCAGCTCTCCCTATCACAGATCAGGGGGCGTGTCTCAGCTCTCCCTATCACAGCTCAGGAGGCGTGTCTCAGATCTCCCTATCACAGCTCAGGAGGCAGTTAAAAGGTGAAACTGAGCATGTGCGGCCTTCTTAATGAGCAGGTCAAAGAAATAAGAAATTAAGTGACACTACACAGATACATTTTGTTGAATAACTCAGTGGCTATACAACATTTTTAATTACATGCAATTACAAAAGTATTCAGATCCAGATGCTGGTTTGAAAACTGTAGAATATTTTTCATAGGACAACCCCTTTAACTATAGGTGTGCCTATACTTGTCAAAGATCAGCGTGTTGGATTTACCCATAGGTGGTCCTTTTCTGTGTCGGACTGGGGTTCCTTGGGTCTTCCACATGAAATAACTCTTGGGACCGCGACCCAAGAAATAGACTGTGGTGGCAAATAATTATCTCCAAAGGCAGCTCTAATGTTTTTTTTTTCACCTGGACCTTTGGGGCCCACTACTGCATCAGAGTCCGGGCCCACTGGAGAATCCTCTGGGACTCTGGTGGGCCAGTCCAGTCCTGATGCTTTCTTCAACTGTGAGGTCAACCAGTTCCAGAAGCGTCCTGTTCCTCTCTCTGCATTGAGCCAATGTGTATGTTTATAGGTAGGTTGGAGGAGGTGTTGACCAGAACACACCCTTAGGTAACTGCTGACAGAATGCTCATTCGGCGACAGCTATTCCTCCCGACCCCTCCATTCACACGTATGCTTGGCTCGGCTGAGCATGCATGTGTTCTCAATGGGCACAGAGGAATAAACGGTTGCCAGGCACCTCGGTGTTTGGTTTATCTCCCTTCTTTCCCCCGACATTTGCCACATGGTGAGAAAAGGAACACAGCCAAACACATATGAGGGTCGGCTGGTCCTCGGTTCAAGCACTGCTCATATACTGTGTCTGAATTAACTTCGTTTTTTTCATTTACAAGGGAAATTTATTTTGCACTATTGTAAGTAAGCAATGCTTATAGAGTATGCTACTTGTCTTGCAATTAGTTAAAATTTTAAGACTCTCGTTCCTCAGTGAAATAGTGAGGTCTGTTCTGCTGTAAGTAGTGTAAGCAGCATCCTCGATGGATCTCTGCACAGAGCTGAAATGTTCCCGCAGAGAGCAGTGGGGCCTGTGATGTATCATTTGATGGCTGTTTGAAGTTGAATATTTGACAGGGATCAATAGATTTACACCCTCCTGTGGTGTCAGTATTGTAGCCAAGGAACACAATGTGTTAGTGACTCATGCTCTCTGTTTGCAACTGGTATCGCTCTTCTAAAACGCCTCAAACTTCCAAGGACCCAAAGGCCCATCAAGAGGATCCCAAGATATTTGTCATGACCCACATTGGGAGTTCATAAGATTTCACTCTGAAGAATTAAATGGACCAGTTAATAAAATAAAACACACAACAAGGGCTTCAGCTAGTAAACCAGCAAATCTGTAAACCCTGTACAGGACTGATAACCCTTATACTTTTCATTAGCAACCTTCGATGAAGGCTAGATGCTGAAAAATCTTCATATTTTATTGTATGTCTATTATTGAATACTGACACACATAAGATGAGACATCAAAAATGTTACTATTTTTTAATTTGCATTTGCTAATCGCATATATCAAACACAAGCTAAAGTGCAGAAATAATCTGTTCTGAACTATATGACTCTTTATGTACTGCCCTGGAGCAGGGGTACTTTGAAGTCTGAACATTTGTCTATTTCCGCTATGTAAAGTTAAAAACTTCTTACTTTATTTTACTTGAAAGGGTTAACTTGCACTGTTTAATACTGTGTAACTGCATTTTATATGTTGTCATTAGAGATGAGTGAGCGTGCTCGTTACGATCACTGTAGTGCTCGGCTCCCCTGCGCTAGCATAGGCGCTGGCAGCCACTTCCGTCCTCCAGAGGAGGACGGAAGCGTCTGCCGGCGCCCTTGCGAGCGCAGGGGAGCGAGCACTACAGTGCTCGTAACGAGCACGCTCGCTCATCTCTAGTTGTCATCTATATCCTGTTTGTTTGCACTGTATTTGCGAGGCTCTGTTGGTTAATGAACACTGAGAGACTTTTGGGACTTTGAATGAGAAGCTGGTAATTTTTCACAGCTGCCTTAGGGTTCAAAGAAGAGCATGTTTTGAAGGGAAAAAGCCAGACTTGTTTACCAACAAAACCAGACAGACTGACCTTTTGAATGTCTGGTTTAGAAATGTTGTTATGTCTGGAAACTTGTTTTTGTCTGGAAAAACTGCTGTGTCATTGACATTGGGTATCATTGAAGCTCTATACAAGTTTATGACAGACAGAAAGTGTAACAATGTATCTGTTTGTGCTGAGTTTCTCCACTCCACCCCTCCAAATAGAAGGTTATAGTTCAGCTAGTAACTGTATATATGTAATGTTGTCTGAGCCCCTAGGGTTCTGCAGTTTGGGTCCAGTGCTTGGAGGGGAACACGCTGAGATGGGGAGGCTGAGCAACAGACCAGTTCACCCACCATGTGACCAAGAAGCCACCCAGACTACTAAGCTACTGACTGTGGGCCACCAGCCTTTGACCAAGGTACCATCCTTTTGAGAGATAGGGACAGCTAGCTCAGGCCTTTCCTTAGCATCAAACCCTTCTTCTGCCAGGGAGGAGACTGGAGAAGCCAGCCCTACGCCTCGCCTGTATTGTTTTGCACCTGAATTTGTCCAGTAAAGAAACACACTGGTTAACTTCAGACCCTGACTTTATGGACTTATTTGCCATTGGCGTGCACCACGCCTTACCATCTCTTCAGGAGAGCAGCAACATGTGGTGACACCTCAACAGTGTCTGCGGACCCAGCGTAACGTTGGGGCCACTCCAAACCCGACCACTGCATTTAGTCATGTGAAGTGTTAGAAAATAACATGAGGTCACCATACTTTTGATGCTGAAGAGAAGAATGGAAATGAAAAGTTTTTTTTAACTAATACACACAAGATATGGCACTGTCAAAAGGTTTGCGTTGAGAACCCAGAAGAAGATGACAGTATTATCCAATAAGTGCTTGTCTACACTACATTCTGCTCCTCAAATTCTAGTAGTCTCTTTACCCAGTTTGTCTAGTTCAGGCTACAATCTTCAAGTGAACTCGAAACCATGGAATGCCATGCAAATTTTTCAATCTGGCCTTTAAATCAGTGCATCAAACCTACTGTCAATGTTTGATCTTCTGATCCAAAAATTTTAGCCGAGTAGCGCTTCTGTATGAGATCTCCACTAGCCTTCATTGTAAAGTGATATTGTCCAAGACGCTACTAAAACGACCAACACTGTTACTGTGTTTTATCTTATTTACACAATTTTTATTTTTTTACTGTACCATACTGACTTTTTGAGTATATGATCAACATATAATATCCAACCCACCAACATCAGGTGGCAGTCTCTGAGTATCTTTATGACTTACTTCAAAGATGAACTATTAATAGTGATGATCGAGCACTAAGGTGCTCGTATGCTCGGGTGCTCTGGCCGAGCACTCAGGGGTGCTCGAGTGCTCGGCCGAGCACCTGAGCATAATTGAAGTCTATGGGAGTAAACCAGGCACCCCCCGCTCGGAAGTGAGCTCAGCCGAGCATGCTCGCTCAACACTAACTATTAATCAGATTTTTTCGAACCTTTGCCCACTTTTTTAGTTTTTTTATCTCTTGAACCATCTGTTAACGTTCCTTCTTCTATCCCAAAAATTTTAATTTAATAGCGCTTCTCCATGTAGTCTTAAAGAGCCCCCATGGAAAAATGTACTGTGCAAGCAGACACTAAAAAATGATAGCTTTTCATGTGTTTTACGTCACTGACTACTTGTTTGAATCTAGCTTAAAATAGCAATATATATATATATTCAGATTTTTTAACATATGGTCAACATTCAATATCCAACCCAACATCCTATCTGAAGGAATTCAGGCTGCAATATCTGAGCCTCTTCATAATTTGCGTCGAACGATGACAGATTAATTTGTTCTTTCGAACCTTTGGCCTTCTTTCAATGCCTATGAGATCTCTCGAACCTACTGTCAGTCTTCCATCTTCTAACTGTAATGGGGAGCCGGCGGCGCACTCCCTCGTTGCAGCGCCGACGGTGTCCCGCTTGTTTGCTGGAGCGAGGTCTCCATGGCAATGAGGGGGAGAGGAAGACCTGGCCGCACACGCATCCGCAGTCGGCGTGCTCTACCCCCTGGACAACTAGCGGAGGAAGGGCTGATGCTCAGGTGAGTATTTTGATGGTTATATGATGATGGCCACGTCACGTGACCCTTCTTTTGGGCCTATTTAAACAGGCAACCTGCTAGCCACAGGTTGCCTGTGATTGGTCTTATTTACCCTCACTAGTCTTTACTCTGCATTGCGACTTTTGTTTTTGACTTCGGCTTGTATTTGACCTCGTCCCTGTGTAACTCCTTGCACTACGCCGCCCAGTTGCGCCCCGTCAATTAGGACGGAACGTGCAAGTAGGTAGAGAAAGTGGTTGGGTGGAGCTCAGGGTTGCACTTTTCCATACCTGATACGTGACACTAACCTATAATTATCAGAGTTTTAAAGAACCATATTATTCAATCTTTAAGTAATATTATCACATAACTAACGCGCCAATACAAGTTGCCTCCTTGGAGAAACATTCCGGATTTGATTTTTAACATCCCTCCCCAAGTTGGTTTCGCCAATGTGTCCCATCAAAACACACGGTCAATTTACCACGTTAGAAGAAGAACAAAAAGTTCTATTAAACTTCGGGCTAAAACAAAGCTGAAGAAACTTTTTTAATCAAGTAACTATTCAAGAATTACAAAAAGAGCCCAACACACTCATCTGCTAATAGACTACTCTAATTGTCTCACTCAACAGCCTGCTGCTTGAAAGAAATAAACACCATGCACCGATTCATTATCTGACAGGTGACAGGCTGAAAAAAAAAGGCCTTTCATAGAGTGTTCCCGATTTTACAAAACAATTCAGCTTTGAGAAAAGTAAGATGTAACAAACTCTAACAAACAAGCTGCTCGATCAATCTGTACCGCGCCGGGTCGCGTCACCTGCACAAAGGCTATTTCGAGAGAATCTTGGCCAAATAAAATCTTTGCTTGAGCGTTGGGCTGGAGTCTTGTGGGGTCTTTGAGGTTTGAGCCGATTTGGAAAAAAAAAAACACTCATTTTTTTTCAAAGAAATGTATTGCTAATTGGTTTCTTAATCTGGCTACACTTAAAGTAATTACGTTGGCATTGTTGCTTCTTTGTGCATTAATTAGGCATGGTGGGGTTTTTTTGGGCGCTGTGAGTGAGGGAGTGTGATTCAAACAATTGTCTTAGAGCAAAAAATAAAGACATGTAAGCCTTTTTTACATTAAATTTCCCCAAAAGAAAAAAAGTAGCTAATTAACGTTCGAACATGGAGATAAACTGTACTTGGAACATTTCATTTACGGGCTTTAGGTAAACTAATTAACTCCTACAGCAGCTGCAAATTTTTGTTTGTTGACTTGGTTGCATACCCTCAAGGGGTGTTCATACCACTTCTTATCTTATCAGTAATTACTGATTATGCGTGCACTCGATATACCTGTGTATTACCTCTCGCAATTTGCTTGAGAAAAGCCGAAGATAGCAGGCTGAAACGTTGCACCGCGCATCGGCAAATCATTTTTGATTTACTGGATTATTATTAGAGCTCTACTGGATTATTGCTTATCATTCAAATGTCTGTTCACCCACTGTCAAAAACTACTAGGAACCCTGGAGAGAAGACAAGTGTTTTTTTTTTCCGCTGCACAGCCCCAGTTATCGTCAAAATTATAGTGTAAAAAGAACATTTTTTAAATAACAAAGTCCCTCAGTGATGTCTTCTAGACTTTTTAAGACAAACAAGAAAAATAATAAAATAAATATATAAACCAAAAATAAAAAATACTCATAAAATAACTCACCCCAAAAGACCTTCCTCTAGACAAAGTCTGATTATACAACATTGGACACTCCACATAAGAGTTTGCAGGGGGACAGGAGAGCGCCTACTGCTATCATGCATAGTGTGGAGACAGACAGGACCAACACCATGTGTCAAGGTATGAGACGCCATTAGCTGCTATGACTGTTGCCATCTGGTATTCATGGAGGCAACTAGAGATGAGCGAATCATTCAAAATTTTATTCGCCGAACTTTTCATAAGATTCGTATATTCGAGGAATATATTAGTTGAATCTGCGTACAAATATACATTATTATGTGGCGTTTTGCCAACATTCGCACACTAATTACGAACGTTCAGTTTTGAAAGGTACGCAACTTCTTTGAACACGTATGCATGAGCGTACAGATAGCGTACGAAAATGACGGGCTTTGCTGGAGAGGAATGGTGGAGCAGGAGGAACGCTCTGAGTCTGACCCCTGGCTAAATATGGATTCTGTATCAGCAGATGACAGCAGATCATCCGGCTGAGACTGAGATGAGCGTGCCATCCACTCCACTACCTCATCCACTTTCTCCTCCACTACAATTTTGCGCCTTGCGCAGCTGGAACTGGACCCCTTTTGCTTATCCATTCCAGACATTTTTCACTTGACTCTGTGGCCCTGCAGCTGGTCTTTGTCCCTGTCTATCTCTCTGCCTGATTAATTACTTGCCCTGCACTTGCCCTGCAGTATCCCTGATGTGTACTATGGATTCCCAGAACAATTACACCCTAATTTCAACAACACAGGTCTCAGTGTCTCAGAACTTCACACACAGTGCTTCTGCTCGTCTCAGCAGTCACAGCAGAAGTGATCAGTCACTGGCCTACCGAGCTTGTGAGCCAATCAGAGCAAGCCCTTCTCATTAGGTCATGTGACTGCTTTCTTCCAGGGCATTTGCGCACGAATGACGAACTAACAGTAAAAGTTCGCTATGTAATTGAATTCGTACGCAACAGCGCATAGAGTAACTAATACATAGCATTAGCGTACAATTTACCGGCCAAGTACGTAGCGAATGCGTAGAAAGCCTTAGAAACATTTTCAAATCTTAACGGAGCGAATCACCTAATATTCGGATTCGCTTCGCAGCTGAAAATTTCCAAGATTCGGTACGAATCAACGAATCGCCGAATAGATTCGCTCATCTCTAGAGGCAACATTGACCAGTCTTTGGTACATTCAGGACATTGTAGAATCATTTCTGCTGCCTTTTTTGACTCAGTCAGAAGACGTGGTGTTCCAACAAGATAATGTCTGCCCACGCTACACAGCGTGCTCTTCGGGGTCTCCAGCAGCTCCTCTGGCCAGCTGAATCACCAGATCTCTCCCCCATCGAGAAGGGATAGTACAATGGGTCTCCTATGTATAATGGTCAACAACCACCTTGGCTGAACTACAGATTCAGTTGAAAGAGTTTGTAATAACATATGACAGTAGGATAGCTGGCATCTGCATGGCCATTGCCATGCCAGAGTAGCCATCGATATAGCAGCAAGGGCAGATACCACCCAGTATTAATGTGACCGTGCCTCAACATATACCCTGCTGCAGAACCTAAAATAAAGAATGAAGAACCTTTGTTTGTGTTATCATTGACCAATCACCACTAGGGGTTTATATTTTATCTCATGACTATCTCAGACATTTTTCCATCCAGTTCAACCTATTATTCTGATCCAGAGGTAGGCAAACACCCCAAGTGAGTGAGGAAAGAAAATCCTTGACTCAGAATAACTCCCTGGATCATCAACCCTTCTCCAGAAATCTACTATATATAGCCTGTGATATTGTCACTCTTAAGAAATGCATCCAGGTACCTATTGAACTCTTTTAGTGAGATCACCATCACAACTTCCTCTGAGAGAGTGTCCCAAAGTCTCTCTGCTCTTACAGTAAAGATTCCCACAATCTTACAGCTTTTACAGTAAAGAATCCCAAAGTCTCAGTTCTCTTACAATAAAGTCTTATAGTCTCACAGCTTTTACAGAGAAAAATCCAATAGTCTCACTGCTCTTACAGTAAAGAGTCTCATAGTCTCATTGCTCTTACAGTAAAGAACCTCATTGTCTCACTGCTCTTACATTAAAGAATCCCATCGTCTCACTGCTCTTACAGTAAAGAGTCTCAAAGCCTCACTGCTCTTACAGTAAAGAATCTCATTGTCTCACTGCTCTTGCAGTAAAGAATCCCATAGTCTCACTGCTCTTACAGTAAAGAACCTCATTGTCTAACTGCTCTTGCAGTAAAGAATCCCATAGTCTCACTGCTCTTATAGTAAAGAGTCTCAAAGCCTCACTGCGCTTACATTAAAGAATCCCATAGTATCACTGTTCTTGCAGTAAAGAGTCTCAAAGCCTCACTGCTCTTACAGTAAAGAACCTCATTGTCTCACTGCTCTTGCAGTAAAGAATCCCATAGTCTCACTGCTCTTACAGTAAAGAACCTCATTGTCTAACTGCTCTTGCAGTAAAGAATCCCATAGTCTCACTGCTCTTATAGTAAAGAGTCTCAAAGCCTCACTGCGCTTACATTAAAGAATCCCATAGTATCACTGTTCTTGCAGTAAAGAGTCTCAAAGCCTCACTGCTCTTACAGTAAAGAACCTCATTGTCTCACTGCTCTTGCAGTAAAGAATCCCATATTCTCACTGCTCTTCCAGTAAAGAGTCTCATATTCTCACTACTCTTACAGTAAGGTATACCACAGTCTCACATAGCCTTACAGTAGAGTCCAGTAATGTCACTACTCTCACAGTAAAGAATCTCATGGTATAACTAATTTTATAGTAGAGTCCGATAGTCTAACTATTCTTACATTAAAGAGCCCCATAGACTCATTGCTGTTACAGTAAAGAGACACATAGCCCCACAGTTCTTATAGCAAATATTTCCATTGTCTCCTGCTCTTAGAGTAAAGAATCCTGTAGTTTCACTGCTCTTCCAGTAAAGTGCCCCATAGACTCATTGCTGTTACAGTAAGGAGACACATAGCCCCACAGTTCTTATAGTAAATAATGCCATTGTCTCTTGCTCTTAGAGTAAAGAATCCCATAGTTTCACTGCTCTTACTGTAAAGAATCCCTTTCTATATTAATGTAAAACCATCTTTTCCCAAGATGTGTAGCATGTCTCCTTGTACGATAATACAGTAATACATTGCTAAAGTAATAGGTATCCTTAGATGATGGGAGAGATCTCTGTATTGGCTTTTCATATATTTTTACACAGTTTTAGACAGTTTTTTGCCCCTCACCCAACATTTTTCCAACCTAAATAACCCTAATTTTGAATCTTTTATTACGTTGGTTGGCCACTTTTGAACCCACTCAAGCTCCTCTATGTCCTTCTTGTGCACCAGTTCCCAGAATTGTACCCAATACTCCATAGGCGGAGTGGTAAATCTTTGCTCTCATCATAAGACTCCACCCCTTTGTCTTTTCTTTGTCTACACAAGTGTCATGTGTCAGCTAAGCTCCACCCATCGTAGGAATGATAACAAATTGCAGTTGACACAAGACTTGGCACATGTTTTGGACTTCTTCAGAGGGAGGTTGGGTTGTTACGTCATCAATGTACCGTGATATGATTAATGCAATTTTCAGAACTAATTGCATAACCATTTTGGAGCTACTTTCTGATTGATATCCTTGGTAGACGACTACTCTTCGTCTGGTTGGGTTTACCTAGGTTGGGTTAGTTGCTAGATAAGCACCTATATGTCTCCACCATAATGAAAATATATGGGTCAGTCAAGGACAGATGAAGGTCACGCTCAAGACTACGGACAGTTTTCCACATATGCAGCATTATAGGGAAGGTTTGTATGATGTCAATATATACTGATTTTTTGGGATGGATTATTAAGCTGGGGTCAATAAAAGTCTGTTATGATAGCAGCACAACCATGGTCAGGTCGATAACAGTCCATTCTCATTACTGGAAATGGTGGAGACAACGGATGGTCAATGGTCATTCCTGCTAAAACATTTGCCAAGATAAATCACGTTTCAGGACATATTTCCAGTCATATGACAAGTATTGGCATCCATCGATGTAGAGACTGAGAGTCATCTAGTGAAAATCATCCCACGTCACAGCAAGATTCTGGACAATTGAACAATTGCATTAGAAATTTCCATCTGATTCTTCTTAAAGTCAACCACAGTAACAATGAAAATCTACAAGTGAGTCCGATAAACCTCAGAAACAACCATACATACACAGCACTGATACGGGCCCTCAATATTGGCCCCATAAGCCAGTGTTCATGCCCAGGAGCCACCCTAGTCACATATGCAGCAGAGGAGAGAGGTGGCCTGGAGCTTCGAAGCATGTCCATGAGCCATCCTGTTCATGTGTATAGCAGATGAGGGGAGATACTGCCCATGCATCGAAGCCATCCTATTCACTTCTGTGGCAGAGTAGAGAGGTGACCGGGAGATACTGAGCATGCTTGTCTACCATCCTATTCACTTTTATAACAGAGGAGAGAGGTGGCTGGGAGATACTGAGCATGCATGGGAGCCATCCTATTGTCACGCTCAGGTGTGGGGGGGAAACCACACTGGGTGTAGGAGGGAAAGGAGATTAGGCCTGGAAACTAGGGAAGGAAGATGGACACCTCCTAAAGGAAACCCTGACTCAATTCCTGACTAACTACCAGTATGAACAGGCCTCAAATGTAGGCGAGTTCATACACAGGAAACCTAAGATCCAATCTGACCCTATAGGACCCTGGAACTAATGTCAGGAATGAGTCTACCTGTTCCTCCACAAGGAAGGACGAACAGGATTCTCCCTCAGGCCAAACAACAGGGAAAAGTAATGTAACACACAAAAGGGAAAGAGGAGACTTATCTTCAATGAAGGAATGGAAGCACCAGGATCTCATCTGAGAACCACACACCAGCTCACCGCAATATCCACTGAAGCTATAAACCGCAAGGAACTGTGGGAGAAGCAGCAATAAATACAGGAGGGACAATTACCACACCAGCAACACCTGAGGGAAAAGGGTGTGGTAAATACCAACAACAAAGAAGGAAAACATGTCAGATTATACCACGTGTTGCCAATCTGACAGACCTCCTGCTATCTGTCGCAGGAACGTCCGTGACACCTATTCATGTCTATAGTACATGAGGAGAGAGGTGGCTGGGAGCTTCTAAGCATGTCCATGAACCACCCTATTCGTGTCTATAGCAGATGAGGAGAGAGGTGACCAGGAGATACTGTGCATACCTGTGAACCACCCTATTCATGTCTATAGCCAATGAGAGTGGTGACCAGGAGATACTGAGCATGCCTGTGAGCCATCCTGCTTACATCTATAACAGAGGAGAGAGGTGACCAGGAGATACTACACATGTCCATAAGTCATCCTGAGTAGAGAGATGGCCTGGTGATATTGCTTATTCCCATAGGTATCCTACTCACTTGTATAGCAGAAAAGCAGGCAGTCACATGCACATTATTGGGGTCATTTATCAAACTGGTTTAAAGTAGAACTGGCTTAGTTGGCCATAGCAACCAATCAGATTCCGCCTTTCATTTTCCAAGGGAGCTGTGAAAAATGAAAGCAAGAATCTGATTGGTTACTATGGGCAACTCAGCCAGTTCTACTTTACACCAGTTTGATAAATGGCCCCCTATAGCTGTAGTTTTCAGGTCCAAGTGTTGTGAATAATCACACCGGCTTATAACAAACTGGTTGGACTTGATGGACTTTTCCTAACCATAACATCTGTATGTAACTATGGGCCTGATGATTTGTAGGCTTCTATGAACAGAAAGATAGTTTGTACTGTAGATTGGATGAAGGCAAAGGAACCAGAAGAAGAATGTGAGCAATGCCAAGAAGAGGGTCAGCTAACTGTGGAGTCCAGGTGGAAGGTGTCATGAGACTAGTCCTACCCTACTATGAGCCCACATCTTATAGACATTGAGACCATTGAACCATAATTTCTGCCATGATCCAAGTCGAGACTAACCGTGGTCTTTTTCTCCAGGAAGACGTGCCAATCATTGCTGCAAACCTTTTCCTTTCTTAAGAGTCTGCAAAATGTTCTCCTCCAACAAGTAATGGTTAGAGTCGAGAGTGTGCAAGATAGAAGATAATGGAAGATTTATTCATGTCAACCGAATTTCAATAATCCTTTATGCCGGCAAATGAGCATTTATTCATCTTGTATAATACAAAATGGATACAAAATTACGCAAATAACACAATTGGATTCTTTGGCTTTTGATTTAGAAATAGATCCATATTGTTATTATTCGTTGCTGCCCTCGATTTCGCAGCCATGAGCAGAAACGCGATTTTCTCTGTGTCCTCCGTGCCAAATTATTGTGTGTTTATTCAAAAAGAAGGAATATGTTCGGCCTCCTGTGGAGACGCCTCGTTATCGGGCTATAAAAATATTGTCTGATCTGGGTGCTACCTGACCGCTGCCGGCAGTGATATGCATTGATTAGTGGGAGATGAGAGGACTTACAATCAGGCTTCGAGTGGATAGACAGTCAATGACAGCTGTCAAATGGCTGCTCTACCAATTACCAATCTGGGGATTCAAGGTAGCAGAGCTGAAGCCGAGGACCATTTGTCTAACATATACAATAAGCTGCCCCCGCTGCTGCACACGGGGGGGAATCTTAATAAGGATCGCGCCGAAGAAGAGCAGGCTTCAGCACTTTCAGGGAACAAGAGTCGAAGGCAGCGGAAGACGTCTGAAGTGGAGGTTATAGTGGTGGTGGGCATACTGGTAGTGGTGGAGATAATGGTGGTAGTGATAATGGTGATAGTGTTGTTGATAATGGTGGTAGTTGTGATAATGGTGGCGGCAGTGCCAGTGATAATAGTGGTAGTTGTGGTGATAGTAGTAGTGGTGATAATGGTGGTAGTTGTGGTGATAGTAGTAGTGGTGATAATGGTGGTAGTTGTGATAATGGTAGTGGTGGAGATAATGGTGGTAGTTGTGGTGATAGTAGTAGTGGTGATAATGGTGGTAGTTGTGGTGGTAGTTGTGGTGATAGTAGTAGTGGTGATAATGGTGGTAGTTGTGGTGGTAGTTGTGGTGATAGTAGTAGTGGTGATAATGGTGGTAGTTGTGATAATGGTAGTGGTGGAGATAATGGTGGTAGTTGTGGTGATAGTAGTAGTGGTGATAATGGTGGTAGTTGTGGTGATAGTAGTAGTGGTGATAATGGTGGTAGTTGTGGTGATAGTAGTAGTGGTGATAATGGTGGTAGTTGTGGTGATAGTAGTAGTGGTGATAATGGTGGTAGTTGTGGTGATAGTAGTAGTGGTGATAATGGTGGTAGTTGTGGTGATAGTAGTAGTGGTGAATGTGATAATGGTGGTAGTTGTGATAATGGTAGTGGTGGAGATAATGGTGGCGGTGCCAGTGATAATGGTGGTAGTTGTGGTGATAGTAGTAGTTGTGATCATACCTCCCAACTTTTGAAAATTGCAAAGAGGGACACTATGTGACGTGTGCATCACGGCAGTTTATTTCATACTAGGCCACACCTCTAACTCCGCCTAAATCATAATTACTGGAGCCCCTGCGGCAATTTTTTCTTGCGTTTCATTGTCCATATAAATATTAGCACATAAATAATCAGATTATAGATATTTTAAGGTCCAAATTGTACCAAATAATGAAGTTCTGGTCTAATTTATAGGTATAGACACTTTAGTAAGGAGCAATGTAGTAAATGTATTAATGCACATTTATGCATTAATTCCCCAGGTCAAAAAGAGGGACATTTAAGGATAAAAGAGGGACAGAGGGACTTGGGTCAAAAAGAGGGACTGTCCCTCCAAAAGAGAGACACCTGGGAGGTATGGTTGTGATAATGGTGGTAGTTGTGGTGAAAGCAGCAGTGGTGATAATGATGGTAGTTGTCATAGTAGTAGTAGTAGTGGTGATAATGGTGGCAGTGATAATGGTGGTAGTTGTGGTAATAGTAGTAGTGGTGATAATAGTGGCAGTGATAATGGTGGTAGTTGTGGTAATAATAGTAGTGGTGATAATGATGGCAGTTGTGGCAATAATAGTAGTGATTATAATGGTGGTAGTTGTCATAATAGTAGTAGTAGTGGTGATAATAGTGGCAGTGATAATGGTGGTAGTTGTTGTAATACTAGTAGTGGTGATAATGGTGGTAGTTGTGGCAATAATGGTGGCAGTTGTGGTGGTAGTTGTGGTGATAATAGAGTTGTGGTGATAATGGTAACAGTGGTGATAATGGTGGTAGTGATAATGGTAGCAGTGGTGATAATGGTGGTATCTGTAGTGATAATGGTGGTAGTGATAATGGTAGTTGTAGTGATAATGGTGGTAGTGATAATGGTAGCAGTGGTGATAATGGTGGTATCTGTAGTGATAATGGTAGCAGTGGTGATAATGGTGGTAGTTGTGATTATGGCAGCAGTGGTGATAAGGGTGGTATCTGTAGTGATAATGGTGGTAGTTGTAGTGATAATGGTAGCAATGGTGATCGTGGTAGGGATGGTGGTAGTTATGATAATGGTAGCAGGGGTGATAATGGTGGTATCTGTAGTGATAATGGTGGTAGTTGTAGTGATAATGGTAGCAGTGGTGATAATGGAGGTATCTGTAGTGATAATGGTGGTAGTGATAATGGTAGCAGTGGTGATAATGGTGGTATCTGTAGTGATAATGGTGGTAGTTGTGATTATGGCAGCAGTGGTGATAAGGGTGGTATCTGTAGTGATAATGGTGGTAGTTGTGATTATGGCAGCAGTGGTGATAAGGGTGGTATCTGTAGTGATAATGGTGGTAGTTGTAGTGATAATGGTAGCAATGGTGACCGTGGTAGGGATGGTGGTAGTTATGATAATGGTAGCAGGGGTGATAATGGTGGTATCTGTAGTGATAATGGTGGTAGTTGTAGTGATAATGGTAGCAGTGGTGATAATGGAGGTATCTGTAGTGATAATGGTGGTAGTGATAATGGTAGCAGTGGTGATAATGGTGGTATCTGTAGTGATAATGGTGGTAGTTGTGATTATGGCAGCAGTGGTGATAAGGGTGGTATCTGTAGTGATAATGGTGGTAGTTGTAGTGATAATGGTAGCAATGGTGACCGTGGTAGGGATGGTGGTAGTTATGATAATGGTAGCAGGGGTGATAATGGTGGTAGTGATAATGGTAGCAGTGGTGATAATGGTGGTATCTGTAGTGATAATGGTGGTAGTTGTGATTATGGCAGCAGTGGTGATAAGGGTGGTATCTGTAGTGATAATGGTGGTAGTTGTGATTATGGCAGCAGTGGTGATAAGGGTGGTATCTGTAGTGATAATGGTGGTAGTTGTAGTGATAATGGTAGCAATGGTGACCGTGGTAGGGATGGTGGTAGTTATGATAATGGTAGCAGGGGTGATAATGGTGGTAGTGATAATGGTAGCAGTGGTGATAATGGTGGTATCTGTAGTGATAATGGTGGTAGTTGTAGTGATAATGGTAGCAGTGGTGATAATGGAGGTATCTGTAGTGATAATGGTGGTAGTTGTAGTGATAACGGTAGCAGTGGTGAAAATGGTGGTAGTTGTAGTTATAATGGTAGCAGTGGTGACTGTGGTAGTGGTGGTGATAATAGTAATAGCTACACCCCTGGTAACCCCATAACTATAGTCACAATGACCCCTTCCCCTTGCTGGTAGTGGTTCTCTTCCACCTACCCCCGATCCCACCCTTGGACAATTCACCCTTTTCCTAACATTACATCACCCCGCCCATGCAGTAGCCCCTGTGTCAGCAGGAATACTCCTGCACATCCTGATACTTATCAGTCCCCGGGGACGTTTCTTTACTTGCCTTTTTTTTTTTCTAGCAGGAAAGTGGCCATAATGAGAATGGTGGCGTCTCCCGGCACGCTGGTTAACATTTTATGATATGATTGTACAATATGCCGAGGTCGGAGGTTAATTAAATGTAATCCTGGAGGCAGCCTTGCTGCATGGAAATGTCTCCGAGCTGGGAAGCTGCAACCATTTCAGCCCACGATGTAATTACAGCCTACAGACAGCGGCTTATGGAACAATCCTGACTTCTGAAGGCTTGGAAGCTCCAGGATTAGGTTATGGTCCATGGAAAACGAGGGGGGGGGGGAGTCAAGGGGGGACTCTACCCGAAAGTTGATTCTACCTGAAAATGAAGAACTGGTGCAGCATTTTTAAAGAGATTTTTTTGGTGGCATGCACAGAAAAAAAATTATTCTAATATCCTTTTTGTTTCAATTCCTGCAATTTTCATGCTCTCTGCTTGATGTCAGTGAAAGGAAACATTATGTGTTATATTCAATGGCTGCAAGACTCTCATACGTCTCACCGGTGACTATATATATACTTCATATAGAGGATCATCTGCGAGCTAAGCCCAGCAGTAGTGCCTCTCTCCTATCCTGATAGTTTGTTACACTGTATCAGTCTGGAATCTGAACTAGAGCGGATCCACTGTAACAAACCCTAAGTTATGTGAAGTAATGTATTATCAGTAGGATCAATCTTATTACACCTGACACACTGCCTGGTAGAGTAGATTCTGCTGATTAAAATGATACCTTTCTTGTGAAAATCGGTTGAGGCGTTCGCAAGAAAAAGACTTTTCCAAGGGATTCAGTGGCCCAAGGGGAGGGGCCTATCTACTCTGTGCACTCAGCTGACCAGTAGTAACCCCGCCCCTCGGCGCACTGAAGCCCTCATTTGTATAAAGAATAAAAGTTGTTTTTCTTGTGAATGGCACCACCGATTTTCGCAAGAAAAGTACTGTTTTAATCACTAGGAGCAACCCTACCTAGCCGTATGCATTGTGTAGTACAGTTGATCCTGCTGAGAGATGCCTCTTAAGACGGTTTTCTGAGAAGAAGCAAACATGTTCACTTCCTTTGTTTTTGAGAAAGTTGTGTGATGGTGGAGCTAGATGCTAAAATATCTTCTCAAAAGGAAGATCAAACCTTAAAGGGGTTCTCCGAGTTATATATATTGATGACTTATCCTCAGGATAGGTCATCAATATCAGATCAGCGGGAGTCCGACACCCAGCACCCCGCCCATCAGCTGTTTGAAGAGGAGGCACGCGCCGTATCAGCGCTGCCTCCTCTTCACTGTTTACATGCTGGCCGTAACAGGTAGTGGTGAGTAGGTGTAATTACACCTCACCACCCCATTCATTTCAATGGGAAAAATCGCTCCCATAGACTTGTATATAGGATAGGTCATCAAAAAATGTAACTTGGAGAACCCCTTTAAATAAATCACCACTTAAACCTCCATCAATTATGATGGACTATGGACCCCCTTTCTCCTGAAGCACTACTGAGCTCAGTCTTGTCCTCTTACATTAGGTATATACAACAGCCTTCTAGAAACAGACTCAGGGATTGGAGCATCGCAGCTACATCATCCTGAGGTATATGGAGGAGTCTCTCACATAACAAGATAAGAATCCACCTAAAACTTGACAATTCCTCAGGTGTAGGTTACAGTAGATCCATATCTGATACTCTGTGAGTATACAAACAAGTGGTCATAGATAAGGTGGGACAAAGATATTCAACGGCAAGGAGATCCCGCCAAAACTGTTGAGATCTACAGTATGTGCCTGTAATGGCAACCTAGGTAACAATGTCTACATAACTCTTCCATGTTCTTCTAGGTTTCCATGAGTTTCTTTGGAGGCTCAAACTTTAAGGAACCTCAAGATAGCAAAAATTCTGATGGGGTTCATCTCCAATGGAAACCAATGTCAAAGCTTTGTATTGACCACACAACATGTACCAAGGATTTCTGCTTCTATGATAGCACATTGGAGCCTTGGAAATCATTGGACCTCAACCTGAGTTTAAAGGGGTTGTCTATTAGGCCATAGTGCAGTATGAGAGGCTGAGGTATATTTCAAATTGGAAGTTAAAGCAAGTAGCCGAAGCTGAATACCTCAACTCTGGAGGACCACAGCAGAAGCTGAATACCTCAACTTTGGAGGACCACAGCAGAAGCTGAATACCTCAACTCTGGAGGACCACAGCAGAAGATGAATACCTCAACTCTGGAGGACCACAGCAGAAGCTGAATACCTCAACTCTGGAGGACCACAGCAGAAGCTGAATACCTCAACTCTGGAGGACCACAGCAGAAGCTGAATACCTCAACTCTGGAGGACCACATTCTTCGCTTCCCTTGAAAACTATGAGAGCCCTGCAATTCTTCATCCTCACTGTAGGGGCACTGTAGGGAAAGCAATCATTTACATTGTGGCTCCTCTGCTGTTTATTGTGATGGTTTCCGGCACCTAGGTCACCTTAATGGCCCTCACTCTGAAGTAAACAATCCCTCTGAGCATGAGTTCTATAAAGAGCCTCGCTCTCCAATCCGTTTTCCTGAGTTATTGCACACATTGTCACTAATCATCTGCCGTTTCCCATTACACCTGACATACGAAAAGCTCCTGGCGATGGGACAGTGGCGATGTGCTGGTAATTCTCACTTTTGATGGATCTGCATAATTAGTGTTGCTGAAATAAATAATGTGAATTAATGATGGTGGAGCTGTGAAGGAGAAGGCAGAGGACAGATGTTACCTGGTAGATACTTCATACTGTATGGAGCAGGGAACATCTTCCCCTCAGATGTGCCGTCGATGAGAGAGTAACATTTCTCAGCATTGAAGCTGCTGTGTAGAAGGAAACTGCATAACTAGAAATTCCCCGTTATCTACAGGGTGGGCCATTTATATGGATACACCTAAATAAAATGGGAATGGTTGGTGATATTAACTTCCTGTTTGTGGCACATTAGTATATGGGAGGGGGGAAACTTTTCAAGATGGGTGGTGACCATAGCGGCCATTTTGAAGTCGGCCTGACACCTATAATGTGGTGGTGCACCATCTTGCTCTAGCATTCCTAGATGAACAGTTCTCTGGAAAGTGGATTGGTCGTCGTGGGCCAGTTGAATAGCCCCCAAGGTCTCCCGATCTGACCCCCTTAGACTTTTATCTTTGGGGTCATCTGAAGGCAATTGTCTATGCTGTGAAGATACGAGATGTGCAGCACCTGAAACTACGGATACTGGAAGCCTGTGCTAGCATTTCTTCTGCGGTGTTGCTATCAGTGTTTGAAGAGTGGGAGAAGAGGGTCGCATTGACAATCCAACACAATGGGCAGCACTTCAATCACATTTTATAAGTGGTCAGAAACTTGTAAATAACTCATGAAAGAATAAAGAATAAAGCACGCCATTGTTTTTCTTGTGAAATTCTCAATAAGTTTGATGTGTCACATGACCCTCTTCCCATTGAAAAAAAGTTGGATCCAAAATGGCTGACTTCAAAATGGCCGCCATGGTCACCACCCATCTTGAAAGTTTCCCCCTCCCATATACTAATGTGCCACAAACAGGAAGTTAATATCACCAACCATTCCCATTTTATTTAGGTGTCTCCATATAAATAGGCAACTACCAGAATCTATTCTGTTAAAAGTGGAAATGATCTAGTGCAGGGAAGCCAATCTTGTGTCTCCCCTGCCGCCCCATTACAAAGTCTGTTTTACGACATCTTGTATGTGCCGCGGACAAATGTGGATTTTTGGTGCCATATAAAAGATTCAATCACATGACATGGGCCTCTTTAAAGGATGCCTAAGGCCAAACACGTTAGATGAAAGCCTGCCTAAACCGCCAAGCTCAAGCGACCAGCTGACCATTTTATGTTTTTTGATGGTGGCTTCTCGACTGGTTTTGTGTCGAGCGAAAGTATTGTCTGATTTTTTTTTTAATATGTCCATTCCTTCTGTTCTAAGTCAGGGAGGTAAGTCACTGCTAGAGGGGTCTGAGGACATGTGCGCGCTTAGTCGAGTTAACCATGTATGTGCATGGGGGCTGGTCCATGGTGTTAGGCTGAGCATACACGCTTGGCCAACCGATACCACTCCCTATCCCATGCACGGCAGTGATCATCGGTCAGTCTTGGCAGTCTGGACATGTTGCCTTTTGAGATTTCCCAAAAAATTGTCGTTGGTAGCACGGCTCCTCCAAGAGGTCAACATTAGCAGGGTGGTATAGCACTGGCACATCTCAGACCATCAGAGGGATCGGCAGGCATCACCTGCTGATTTCAGATTCAGAGATTTGCTGTACATCAACTAGTGTGGCCATATGTTCTCATTACCAGGACTATAGGAGATGATTAAATCTAGCAGGATCATTTCATGACGGCAGAAGACGGCGCTGATTGTGCTCCCGCTACTGCCGATCCTTAGACAGTGGAAGCTCAAGACGTGCCAGATGGCCAACTCATCGGCTGAGGATGATGAGAGTGTGATGATGAGAGTGCGGCCGGTCAGAAAACGATGAGAGCGCAGGAGATCAGAGGACAAATGATAAGAGCACAAGGGTCAAAAGTCGATGATGAGAGTGTGGCAGTCACAAGAATGAGAGTGCAGTGGGGGAGGGTCAGAGGACAATGATGAGAGCAAAGGGGTCGGAGGATGATGAAGAGAATGTGTCGGGTCAGAGGACGATGATGAGAGTGTGGAGGTCGCAGGTCAGGAATGAGAATAGACAGGGCAATGATGAGAGAGTCAGAACAGAGGATGATGATGAGAATATGGAGGTCATAGAACAGGAATTAGAACCCAGGGGGTCAGGAGGACGAGAGTGTGGTGGTGAGAGGACGAGGATGAGAGTGCAGGAGGTCAGAGGTTGATGACGAGAGTTGGGGTTCACAGGATGGGAATGAGAGTGCTGGGGTCAGGATGATGGCGAGAGTGCCGGGGGTCATATGACGATGAGAGCACACTGTTCAGAGGGCAATGACGAGAACATGGGGGTTCAGGGGACAATGATAAGAGCAGAGGGGTTCAGAGGACTATGATAAGTGAGCCAGAGGTCATAGGACAGTGATGAGACACAGGTGGAGTCAGAAGAGAGTGATGAGGTGTGGAGGTCAGAGTAGGGAGTTCAGAGGGTGGGGAGGTCAGAGAATGGTGATGAGGTGTTGGAGTCAGAGGACAGCGATGAGACATGGGGGTTCAGAGGACAGTGATGAGGTATGGGGTTCAGAAGAGGGTGTTGAGAGTGCGGGGGTCAGAAGACAGTGGTGAGGCACAAGAGGTCAGAAGACAGTGGTGAGGCACAAGAGGTCAGAAGACAGTGGTGAGGCACAAGAGGTCAGAAGACAGTGGTGAGGCACGAGGGTGTTGTGAGTTCGGGAGGTCATTACACCTAGTCAAACGTATAGGGCATCTCCCCCTCCCCAAGGGTCCTGATGTTGGCCCTATGGTGCTTAAGCCCCTGAGCACAGAGTATAGGTATTGGTATAGGTCACATATAAATGTAGGAATGCCGTGAGATGTGGCAGGGTGCACTTGTCAGGCGGTTGCGGGTGATATGTGTGCTGCTGACAGTTCAGATCTTCTCTGTCTGGTTGCCAGATGGCGGCTCACAGTAGGCTCGATCTTATCCAGCAGCGCAGTTATTGTTTTGGAGAGAAGGAGTCTTGTCGTGGACCGGCTTCACACCTTGATGTTAATTCATCTGCTTAAACACTGCAGTGCCAGTCACTCTACGTTAACTATGGCCACTGAGAAGGTGTCATCTTCTTAAAGGGACACAACATAAAGTAACAGGCTATACCTAAAAATATACAGAACAGACACAAGTGTATCCTGCCCTTCATTCCTTCTGCCCAGAATAACAACGCAAGGGACAAGTGTGGTGGGGGCGAGTAAATCAAACTATGAGATTGTGGACAATGGCATCTGCATAATATGACACTCATATCACTAGGTGGGCATTGTATATGGCAGTTTAGATGGGCACTGTTTTTTTCTATTTGGTGTTATTTGCATGAGAATTGTAAAGTATGACTTATCTGGACACTGTGTAATTACTGGTATGTTATACAGTATGTACTATTTATCTGGGCACTGTATGTCATTACTGAGATCTTAATATATACCATTTATCTGGACACTGTGTCATTACTGGGATGTTATATGTACTGTTTATCTGAGCATTATCTGACATAACTGGGATGTTATGTACTATTTATCTGGGCACTGTATGTCTTTACTGGTATGTTATATGTACTATTTATCTGGGCACTGTCATTACAGATATGTTATATGTACTGTTTATCTGAGCATTGTCTGACATAACTGGGATGTTATATACTATTTATCTGGGCACTGTCATTACAGATATGTTATATGTACTGTTTATCTGAGCATTGTCTGACATAACTGGGATGTTATATACTATTTATCTGGGCACTGTCATTACAGATATGTTATATGTACTGTTTATCTGAGCATTGTCTGACATAACTGGGATGTTATATGTACTATTTATCTGAGCACTGTCTGACATAACTTGGATATTATATATACTATTTATCTGGGCACTGTCATTACAGATATGTTATATGTACTAATTATCTGGGCCCTGTATGTCATTACTGGTATGTTATATGTACTGTTTATCTGAGCACTGTCTGACATAACTGGGATGTTATATGTACTATTTATCTGAGCATTGTGTGACATAACTTGGATATTATATATACTATTTATCTGGGCACTGTCATTACAGATATGTTATATGTACTAATTATCTGGGCACTGTATGTCATTACTGGTATGCTATATGTACTAATTATCTGGGCACTGTCATTACTGAGATGTTATATGTACTAATTATCTGGGCACTGTATGTCATTACTGGTATGTTATATGTACTGTTTATCGGGACATTGTGTGTCATTACTGGAATGTTATATGTACTATTTATCTGGACACTTTGTGGTATTACTGGAATGTTATATGTGTTATCTGTCTGGATATTTTGTGACATTACTACAGTAGGTTGTTATATGTACTATTTATCTGGGTATTTGTGGTATTACTGGAATATTATATGTTATCTGTCTGGACACTTTGTGGTATTGCTGGAATGTTATATATACTATTTATCTGGACACTTTGTGGTATTACTAAAATGTTATTTGTGTCATCTGTCTGGACACTTTGTGGCATTACTGGAATGTTATATGTACTAGATATCTGGGAACTGTGTGACATATTATATGCACTGTCTATCTGGGCATTGTGTGGCATTACTACGTTGTTATATTTACTATTTATCTGGACACTTTGTAGTATTACTGGAATATTATGTGTGTTATCTGTCTGGACTCTTTGTGGCATTACTAGGTTGTTATATGTACTATTTATCTGGAGACTTTGTGGTATTACTGGAATGTTATATGTACTATATATCTGGGCACTTTATGGCATTACTGGAATGTTATATGTACTATATATCTGGGCACTTTGTGGCATTACTGGAATGTTATATGCACTATATATCTGGAGACTTTGTGGTATTACTAGGTTGTTATATGTACTATATATCTGGGCACTTTGTGGCATTACTGGAATGTTATATGTACTATTTATCTGGACACTTTGTGGCATTACTGGAATGTTATATGTACTATCTATCTGGATACTTTGTGGTATTACTGGAATGTTATATGTACTATTTATCTGGGTACTTTGTGGTATTGCTGGAATGTTATATGTACTATTTATCTGGGCACTTTGTGGTATTACTGGAATGTTATATGTACTATTTATCTGGACACTTTGTGGTATTACTGGAATGTTATATGTACTATCTATCTGGATACTTTGTGGTATTACTGGAATGTTATATGTACTATTTATCTGGGCACTTTGTGGTATTACTGGAATGTTATATGTACTATCTATCTTGGTACTTTGTGGTATTACTGGAATGTTATATGTACTATTATCTGGGTACTTTGTGGTATTACTGGAATGTTATATGTACTATTTATCTGGGCACTTTGTGGTATTACTGGAATGTTATATGTACTATCTATCTTGGTACTTTGTGGTATTACTGGAATGTTATATGTACTATCTATCTTGGTACTTTGTGGTATTACTGGAATGTTATATGTACTATTTATTTGGGTACTTTGTGGTATTGCTGGAATGTTATATGTACTATTTATCTGGACACTTTGTGGCATTACTAGGTTGTTATATGTACTATTTATCTGGACACTTTGTGGCATTACTGGAATGTTATATGTACTATTTATCTGGACACTTTGTGGCATTACTGGAATGTTATATGTACTATATATCTGGGCACTTTGTGGCATTACTGGAATGTTATATGTACTATATATCTGGGCACTTTGTGGCATTACTGGATGTTATATGTACTATTTATCTGGACACTTTGTGGCATTACTGGAATGTTATATGTACTATCTATCTTGGTACTTTGTGGTATTACTGGAATTTATATGTACTATTTATCTGGGTACTTTGTGGTATTGCTGGAATGTTTATATGTACTATTTTATCTGGGCACTTTGTGTATTACTGGAATGTTATATGTACTATTTATCTGGGGCACTTTGTGGTATTACTGGAATGTTATATGTACTCTATTTATACTGGGCACTTTGTGGTATTACTGGAATGTTATATGTACTATCTATCTGGATACTTTGTGGTATTGCTGGAATGTTATATGTACTATTTATCTGGACACTTTTGCATTACTAGGTTGTTATAGTATATTTATCTGGCACTGTTGGCATTACTGGTTATATGTACTACTATCTGGATACTTTTGTGGTATGCTGGAATTTATATGTACTATTTATCTGGGCACTTTGTGGTATTGCTGGAATGTTATATGTACTATTTATCTGGGCACTTTGTGGTATTACTGGAATGTTATATGTACTATTTATCTGGACACTTTGTGGCATTACTAGGTTGTTATATGTACTATCTATCTGGGCATTGTGTGGCATTACTAGGTTGTTATATGTACTATTTATCTGGACACTTTGTGGCATTACTGGAATGTTATATGTACTATCTATCTGGATACTTTGTGGTATTGCTGGAATGTTATATGTACTATTTATCTGGGCACTTTGTGCATTACTGGAATGTTATATGTACTATTTATCTGGACACTTTGTGGCATTACTAGGTTGTTATATGTACTATCTATCTGGGCATTGTGTGCATTACTGGTAGTGTTATATGTACTATTTATCTGGACACTTTGTGGCATTACTAGGTTGTTATATGTACTATCTATCTGGGCATTGTGTGGCATTACTAGGTTGTTATATGTACTATTTATCTGGACACTGTGTGGCATTACTGGAATGTTATATGTACTATTTATCTGGACACTTTGTGGCATTACTGGAATGTTATATGTACTATTTATCTGGGCATTGTGTGGAATTACTAGGTTGTTATATGTACTATCTATCTGGACACTGTCATTACTGATATGTTATATGTACTATTTATCTGGGCACTTTGTGACATGTTATATGTACTATCGATCTGGACACTGTATGACGCTGCACAGAAACTACATGCAGTATTTATCTAGTTATTGGGTTAGTAACTGTGGTATCCATTTTTTTCCTTTTGCTTTTTAATGCTTCATTTCGAACCCCTGAATCTCTCCATTAAAAAATCCTGTCCTTCCCCGTAGCCGCATCCAAATACGAACCTGTATGGGAGTTCAGCCAAAGACCTGATTGTCAATGTACAGTGAGCTGGCCCCATACCCCGGCATATGCTCATCATGTGGGGACGAGGGTAAAAATAGTAAGGGAGCGTGGAAAAATACAGGGGCTAACGTTAGTCATGGTACATGATGAGACACAGATGATTCCTAATATTAACAGATTCCTCAGTCTTTAGAAAAGCCTAATTTCTCAAAGATACAAACTGCTCAGCTCCAGGAAAAATTCAAAAAGTTCAGAAAAAGTAAAAAAAAAAAAAAAAAAAATTAAAAAATATTTTAAACCTAATCTACTAGGCAGCCTACAGTGTCAATTATACAGCAGCCATGTGTCATCCCTTTCCCCATCACCCATAATGAGAGCAATACTGGATGGGTACACCACGCGTTTCGCTGCCAAAACCTCATTCTGTTTCTTCCTAAGCTGCTCGTAAGCTTCCTTCTATTCTTTCCTAATCAATACAGTTGCCATGGTTACTTAAATGTCATAAATATCACAACAGTTCACGCACGGACTACAAAAGGAAAGTGTTCTCACCGGTGGGGGCTGATTCCGTGTAACATGAAACTTATGGGATTTACAAGTATATATGCATACGTGTATGCTCAGTCGCTATAATGGAAGAATATCTCCATTTTTCGCGTAGATCTGATGCGCTAACTGATTTTGGTTGGTCGACTATTTATTGTTCATGGGGTCCTACAGACTTTTATCGATGGTATGGCATCCTAATGTGTTTGGGGATGTCTTGACTTTCTCCCAATAATGGTTGTCAAAGGAAAGAAGGGTCGGGCTCAGTGGTGTACATAGAGAAGTAAGGGCCCCACAGCAAGGATCAGACCAGACCCCCACACAGGACAGAAGGGTTTCTGCCTAAACCCCTTTCAAGGATCCTTCGGCCATTTTCCCCACTGCCTCATTTACTAAAAGTTGTTCCTTTAGAGGGTAGAGTCCTGACCAAGTTTTCACCTCCAGTAGAAGAGGAGATAATTCCAACTAAGACTGGGCCCCCTCTTGCCCTGCAGTCGCCTGGTCTGCCGCTATGGTAGTTACGCCCCTGGTCAGGCTGTTGGAATTGAACATGTCCAACCATAGTCTGCCACCTTTGAATGCTTCACCAAGCCAACGGCCATCTGAAGGGCATTACTAGGTTAAGGGTGGTTGACGCTTACCAAGAGCCTGTTGTGCTACAATTTAAAAGATCTTTGCAATCTAGTCTGCAAGTCCAGATTTTTTACAGGTACCTGAATCTAATGAGTCTATTGAGTCTACAGGTGGAGAAACACTGACATTTGAGCCCTCAAACAGTCCCTTGGGGTTCGAGAGATCTACGTTGTCACTGCATTATAGAATGATCCCTTGATCAACTCAGTAGTCCAAATTTACGAGCTCTACAAGTTGAGGTTGAGGTTGGGGGGGGGCAGTTTGAACCTTCTAAGCGACTTGAAGAGGCCATTATTTTTTAGTACATAAGCTAACATTTCCTCAATCTTTACATCCACATTCGATGAAGGATGAGAGAAGACGAAAGCTGAGCTTCTCTGATATTTTTGGAGGAAGCCAAGTCTGTAATCTCCATCTTGTACTTTTTGCAGATCCCGGGGCTAACGCTTACAAGCTGACCTCGCTCAATAACCTTGCAAAAGCCAATGCACAGCAATCAATAAAGCACTTTAAGATCTTTAGTTAATCCTTATTTGGATGCATATCTAATTGACTGTAAAATGATGTCAGGAATGCTAATCTATATGATGTTAGTTTAGTTTTACATGTTTATGCCAAGAATGAAAGAACAGTTTATATACCGTGCGTAGAATGTTTTATGTTTTCTATTTAGAGTGGAGTCTGTGTGTGTACAGACAGTGATTATTGTGCTTATCATGGTGCTTCTTCACTTACTCTACACAGTATTTTATTGGATAGAGCAGCAATTTGTGCTCCAGAGCTGGTCATCCTACAAGGAGTAACTATATTCATCCATTTTGGTGCAGTTACAGTATAGAGCTTGAGTCTTCTGGTCTCCCAGTAACCCACCCTGATACAAATATTAGCACTTCTTTCCAATGTTAATTATATTGATACAAAAGGGGAATACACAATGAGGCTGGATTGCTCAGCAAAGCTTGATTATCCACATAACCCTTTAAAAAGTTGGGCTACCCAAGTGACCCTAAAATGAGGTTGGATGGCCCACATGATGATACAATGAAGCTGGACCATCCACATGACCATGGAATGAGGCTGGAAAGCAAACTTGACCCTACAACGAGTTTATAAACACCCTAGAATGAAGTTGGACTACACATACTGAGGTTGGGCCACCTACATGACCCTGTAATGAGGTTGGGCCACCCACATGACCCTAGAATGAGGCTGGGATACTCACATGACCCTCCAATGGGGTTGGACCACCCACATGACCCCAGAATGAGGTTGGACCACCTACATGACTAGAATGAAGATGGAATTCCCATATAACCCTTCAATGAGGTTGAAACATCCACATGACTCTACAATGAGGTTGGAACAGCCACAAAACCCTACAATGAAATTAGACCACCCACATGACCCTAGAATGAGGGTGGAGCATCCTCATGACCCTACAATAAAGTTAGACCACCCAGATTACTCAGGAATGAAGGTGGGATGCCTACATGACCCTACAATGAAGTTGGACCACCTACATAACCCTACAGTGAGGTTGGAGTACTCACATGAATGTAACATGAGGTTGGGACCCTCAATAAGTTTGAAGCACCCACATGACGCTACAATAGTGTTGGACCATCAACATTAACCTACAGTGAAGTCTTACCCACATGACACTAGGTTAAGAGTGGAACACCCACATAACCTTACAATGAGGGTGGCAGGTCCATATGATCCTACAATGAAGTTGGACCACCTACATAACCTTACAATGAGGGTGGCAGGTCCATATGATCCTACAATGAAGTTGGAATGCCCACAAGACATCCTACTTCGTGGTAAGAATGATTATTCCTCCTCACGGAGGGTCCTCTTGTTTCACTGAAAGGATCAGTCAGGAAAACTGATACACAAAATGTTAGTGATCATTAAGGGCAGCTCTGCAAAACAAACCACATACCTCACCCAACAGAAAACCCTAATATTTTATAATCCACCAATTCCAGTGGTCTGGCACCCATCAAAGTCTTCTGAATTAAAAAAAAAAGTATTGCACTTCCTTGTAAACAAAAGTTCACCCTGCTGATTTTATTTTAGTGTAAGTGAAGATAAACCTTGTATAACACCTCTGGTACATCAGATGGGGAAGGACATATGGTAAATATGTAACAAATTTGCTTTTGAACGACTTGACATATGTTTTTCATATTTATAGAGCGAGGCAATAAAATGAAAAAAAATATATATAAAATAAATGCCAGAAAGATACACAAGATGGCTAAGTTGTTTTATGCATACAAATGAGGCACCTTAGTAGTGCTGGTTTACCCCACCCCAGGGTCAGGCACCTGCTAATCACCCATTGTCAGAGAGAAGAATAATGTAACCAACAGGTTGGATCATCCCTCTCTTGTGTGATGATGTCATGGAGAGGAGGAGACCTGGACTGTTTTGTGCCACCCATGAGGATCAGTTGTTCCTCTCCCAATCTATAGAAGCTCTATAGGTTAGATTATGGAGGAAAATATTGCTCTGAGATGGTTCTGAGCTACAAAGGTATGGAATACACTTCATTTTACCAGTGCTGCGCTTAATACTGACTGTTACCGAAATTGAATGTATTCTACTGCCCTTACGGCTGAAGACCCCTGTATAATGGACCTGAGTGGGGTCAGAAAAGGTGAGGATCGTGAGAGGTGCACCGTTTGGTGTTCACTTGCAATTTCGGTCCAGTAGGTATGGGATATTGAGGGCTTCTACTGGACAGAGGACTAAGGGTGTGTTCACATACGTCCAGCCACCCCAGATGGAAACACTAGATGTGTTGTACCTGCTAGTGCTGGACCCATGGACCTGCCAACTATCTGGATAAATAAACCCTCTACAGATAACATTTTTTTTTGTTAACCATGTCAGAGGGAAACGATGCCAGATTGCCAAACATAATACCGACCTTCGACCTCCAATTATCAGCAAGCTAATTTCGACCTTTAATTAGTAACTAAAACAGTGACAAATAATATAATGAAATCAGATTCATTCATAGACTGAGTTTTCTTGACCTTGAAAGGTAAATTGGCATTAACTTTCAAACAACACGGATGGAAATTGCCAGCAATCATATTCACGGTATTTATCTCATTTTCAACAGTAATGAAAAGATGGTGAAACCTAATTTTTTTTTAATAACATAAAGTAATTATTGCTGACACTGATTCAAATGTTCCGTGACCTCAGTACACCTGATGACGGTGATACCAGAATAGTATGAGGGGTGGCCTGCAAAAAGGAAGGTAGATTCAGTGACTACTGTCCCTCCATTATCTGTCTCAGGCTATAGATAGTGGCATTGACCCTAACAATGAAGAACCTTCCCGTTCCAGTTAAGATCCATACGATAATGGTCAGTGGGATATATCAAAGAGTTATTTGTACACTTGATAAGTCCTATACAATGTCTGAAAGATCAATCCTATCTGTTAGGACCATGAAAGTCTTTTAAAGAACCCACCTGTTCCATGGTTGGTCTTGGTTGTTCGCACTGGAGTATACTGATTTTTTGAAGTTCTTACAGGCGTATTCTCTTTGGGAGAGTTATCGACAGCTGAGATGGCCTCTCGTTCACAGTGTGGGATAGGTATCGGCCCCTGCTGGATCAAAATGTCTGCAAGTGCCCTGTGAAACAAAAAAAAACAGTATGAAGACATACCAAAAGGATAGTGAGACTCCAGTGATACTGAATCAATTCACTAGGAACAAGAGACATCACCAAGACACTTCATATTCATGAGAATACACCAGGATCCAGTGACATCACCAAGACACTTCATATTCATGAGAATACACCAGGATCCAGTGACATCACCAAGACACTTCATATTCATGAGAATACACCAGGATCCAGTGACATCACCAAGACACTTCATATTCATGAGAATACACCAGGATCCAGTGACATCACCAAGACACTTCATATTCGTGAGAATACACCAGGGATCCAGTGACATCACCAAGACACTTCATATTCATGAGAATACACCAGGATCCAGTGACATCACCAAGACACTTCATATTCGTGAGAATACACCAGGATCCAGTGACATCACCAAGACACTTCATATTCATGAGAAATACACCAGGATCCAGTGACATCACCAAGGACCACTTCATATTCATGAGAATACACCAGGATCCAGTGGACATCACCAAGACACTTCATATTCATGAGAATACACCAGATCAGTGACATCACCAAGACACTTCATATCATGAGAATAACCAGGATCCAGTGACATCACCAAGACACTTCATATTCATGAGAATACACCAGGATCCAGTGACATCACCAAGACACTTCATATTCATGAGAATACACCAGGATCCAGTGACATCACCAAGACACTTCATATTCCTGAGAATACACCAGGATCCAGTGACATCACCAAGACACTTCATATTCCTGAGAATACACCAGGATCCAGTGACATCACTAAGACACTTCATATTCATGAGAATAACCAGGATCCAGTGACATCACCAAGACACTTCATATTCATGAAAATACACCAGGATCCAGTGACATCACCAAGACACTTCATATTCATGAGAATACACCAGGATCCAGTGACATCACCAAGACACTTCATATTCGTGAGAATACACCAGGATCCAGTGACATCACCAAGACACTTCATATTCATGAAAATACACCAGGATCCAGTGACATCACCAAGACACTTCATATTCATGAAAATACACCAGGATCCAGTGACATCACCAGTACACTTAATATTCATGAGAATACACCAGGATCCAGTTGTCAAGGTTGGGGTACACAGAAAAGGGGGATGTGATCCCTGAGCTCTCCCCAACCCCTGTCCCTGCCTAATTGCCTCCGTGTCCTAGGCGACACGGCGACAACCACGAGGACTGCAATTACTCTGACTAAGGTGCAGGGAAAAGGGACAACAAACAGAGACGAACAAAACACAGAAGAATAGTCAACTAGCCGCGTCAGAAAACCAGAGATAACGTAAGTACAAATCAGAAGACGGTAGAGTAGTCAGGTACGAGCCAAGGGTCAAATATAAGCTGTCAGGATACACACGATACAAACGCACAAGCAGGTAAAGCAAGGATTTGCAAAAACCGGCAAAGAGCAGAGAAGAAGGCAGGTATTTATGCAGGAAGATATCCCACCCCCAGGTTCTGAATGGACCAGATTCAGAGAAGCCACTCAGCCCAGCACCTGAGTATTAACCCTATGTAGACAAACAAAAACATGAAGATGGGCGTTGGCTCCAAAACAACTCCACAGTGTGAACATGGTTAAAGGCAAGGCGTAGGCACTAAACAGAAACACACAAAAACTCAGAATACCCAGCAAAAATAGAAAACTTATGTTCTCCGGTGACCAGACCTGACACCAGTAACATCACCAGTACACTTAATATTCATGAGAATACACCAGGATCCAGTGACATCACCAGTACACTTAATATTCATGAGAATACACCAGGATCCAGTGACATCACCAGTTCACTTTATGTTCATGCAAATATAGCCAATCAATTCACCAGGTGTCGCCAGTTTACCTGTCGGGCTCCAGTGCCGTGGACTGGGGCTGCGGTGCAGCCGTGCCGCCTAGCCACACCCCCAGTGAGCGTGTCTATAGCAAAAGACCACTCGCTGTATTCCTCCCACAACAAACATGCTGGGGGAGCTTAGTTGTTATATAGGTTAGGTGTGCTTAGTTATGATAAATGGCTACTGGTGTTCTGGTCTAATAGGGTTTCGGGTCCCTGGGCCTATCAGGTTCTGATGCAGGGACCCTTGCCAGTTATAGCTGTGCTCCTGGTTCCGTTCTGTGTGCTTTTGTATTGCTATATTATTATTGACCTCGGCTTTGCTTTGACCACTCTCTCTGTCCCGTGATTTGCTATTCTGTTTCCAAACTGGTTCTAACTTCGGCTTGGCTATTCTGACTACCCCATGTCTTCTGATTTGGTACTGTATTGACTGCCCAGTTCCGACCCATTCCTGTACGAATCCATCTCTGTGTTGTTTCGTTGTATGTGTGTCTGTCTTGCAATTAGGAGAGTAGGGTCCGTCGACCAACTGCGGACTTGCCGCTTAGGGGTTGCACATCAAGTAGACAGGGAAAGCGGGAAGGGTTCCAGTTAGAGCTCACAGTCTGTGTGTTCTTGCCTACTGTAGTGACATCAGGAACCAGTGACATCTCTGAAACAATCCATCTTTATGAGAATACAGCCAGTCAGTTTACAGGGAACTAGTTATATACTTACCAGTAACTAGAGATATCTTCACCAGGGACTTGTAGTATCAAGGTGGGTGACAGACTTTGTGCTGGTGGCCCTGAAATTACCCCTAACTATTGACTTTGAGATTCCTATGTAACTTTACAGAATGAAGTTTCCCGGATCCTTGGCCACTTTTTGCCATGACAATTTGTTTGCAGACAGGCGGTTGTTGAGTCTGCACCCGCACTGAAGCTGTCTACTCATGATATCACAAAATAGATTCCGTCCCTCTGCGAGACACAAAAATATAAATCCCCTGATATTTTGAGACCCAAACACCTTCTGAAAATGATTCTGTCATTAGGGAATAAGCTGTGTCTGTTTCTGGGACATGAATTTTAACTCGGCAGCAAGACCTTGGAGATGAATCTCCCAGAGGACTCTTCTTTGCTGGAGCGTTTTGCAAACACTGTCACTGACATCGTGACCTTAAACGTTCTACTCACTGACTACAAATGAATTTGCTGCTGCATATTTGGGACATGTCTGCCTTCTTATAATGGCCAAGGATGGACACCAAGGTTCAGTAGGTAGAAAATCCTAAGCTTCATGGTTAGTGATGGAGGAGATGGACGGGTCAGTCCCCAACTCATGCCTCCACCTTTAAGTTAAACACCAATAGAAAGGGACACCTGACAGTCAGTTGCCAATATATCTTTTGCCAATGTCCCTCTAGACCTAAATGGACTTTGCCTCATTATTTCTTAGATGCTCAGCTTTTGAGACACTTGCTAATTACAAGACGCTACTGATCTCACTTCACTATAGTAGAAAATGGAGACATTCATGGCATATCAAAAGTATAGGCCATGAATATCTGATGGGTGCTTGTTCCACATCAAGGGTTCACTTCTCCCATGTTCACACATCAGAAAGGAAGACACCATGCATGAAGCTTTCTCCATTGTGACCAAGTGTTTAACTTGAGAAAAAGGGGGTCAGTCAGCCCATCCCAGTGTGCAGGTGCACGTTGCCATGGCTAAATACACAAAGGAAAAAAAATTACAATGCAACAGCACACTGCAAACCAAATAAAGTACAAAAATGCCATCGTAATAGAAAGTGTTCTGGTGCTAATGCTAAGCTTATTCAGTAAATTTGAGATTCTTGGCAAATATATTTTGTACAAAATGATTTGGGCCCGTCCAGGGGCGTAGCTATAGGGGGTGCAGAAGTAGCAGTCGCTACTGGGCCCAGGAGCCTGAGGGGGCCCAAAGACCGTTGTGCCGCATAAGAAGACACCACTTTTACAGAAAGTGCACGCTTGTCAAGTTACACCTCTGGCTGGAGGGAAAGGGTTAGGTCAAGAATTTGGCCAGTGTCGGGGAGAAGGGGGGGGTGTTGCTGTTTCAATTTTTGCCTCAGGCAGCATGAAGGCTATATGCTTCCCTAGCCACAAAGCACCGAGGGAACGGGAGCCCAAGTTGAACTCTTGCACCAGGGTCCATGAGCCTTTAGCTACCCTTGGGCCCGTCTGCCACACGTCAAGGCGATCTCAGTAAGACGGGAACCTAACACTAATTCCTACCTGTTATGTGCCAGGACGGCCACCACAAAATTCAGGGAGAAAATTCAAGTTTCACTACACCCATAAACTACATACAGGGCCATCTTTCCACTTTGTCTACCTCCTTCTGGAGTGCACAGGCATCAACAGATCCCCCATTCTTCTAATATATGATCACACAATCCACCATGTTACGGAAGATGGTGTGGAAACACTGTGCCAACCAGCAGATTTGACTTTGGGCTAAACCTAAAGGGAATTTTCCTGGCAGTTCCCTTTTTTTTCACAATATAACTCCTAAACAGAGTTCTGAACTTCAATGCAGAGGAGCCACCAGTCTCTATGTGATTGGTAGCTGACCCTTGGGTGTAAGAGTCACTGTTGCGGTACAGGCTAAATCATAGCCAGGGACAGGCTAAGGTCAGAGCAGGCAGAGTATAAGCAATCATAAGAAAGTCCAAAATCAGGGCAGGCAGCAAATGGTCAATACGGTAATCAGACACAAGTCGAGGCAGGCAGAATCCCAATCAGGAATTGGTCGGAAATTGGTAAATGGAACAGCACACCAACGTGCAAACTAGAAAAATCTATCCCCATAGGAAAGATGCCTTAGGTACCTCAGGATTGCCAGCTATTGGCTAGGAAACATTAGGGTGGTGTGTGCTTGTCTGGGGAGCTGCGCATACCAACCGGCCAGACTGGAGATGCCTAGCTGGCAACCACAGGACATGGCCTGCAGAAAAAGACGTCAGAAGATCCCACTGGCGGGAACACTGAAAGAAAGCTGCATAGGATCAGCTGGTCCAGGCCACCAGGGACTGGAGTAGTGCCAGCCCTGGAGAGCATGACCACACAATCCACCATGTTATTCTCTGACAAAAATATCATATCACAAGTTATATGTATTGAATTTTTGGAGATGGGATCTTGGTCCAGGGATTTATTCTGATTGCCAGATTGGGAATGAATTTTTCCTGTAATACGGTGCAATAGTTGTCCAGGGATTTTGGCCTAGATAGACCTGGTCTTTCATCAACCTTATCAACTACATATGTTCCTCTTTGGTGTTAACAAGAAACGGGACTCTTCCAGAAGTTGAACCCTCACAGATCAGACCTCATACTCAATAAACAAGCCATGAATGTGCACATCGGGAAATCTCCTGTGGAGACGCCTGTCTATGAAGCCAGCAAGGTAATTTTGTTCCTCTCGCTGAGCCAAGTCTCTCCTTCCTTCCCTCCCTCCATTCTTTCTCCCCGTCTATTTTCAATATTATTTATTGCGCACCAAAATTTCTATGCTTTCTGGCCAAGGAGTTGCCGCTATCATTAATCACCCTTCTAATGTGTTTTTGCCACGTATCATTAGAAACAGAATTTTGCATTAGTCAAGCCATAGTCCAAGACTTTTCAATAAATGACATGAACGCCTTAAATAATCACATAAAAGGTCAGAACGACCAGTGAAATGAAAACAAGTCCTTATGACATAAGCGCAATGAAATGCTATAGAAGCCGAGGTAATTGCCTTCATACCATTTGCAGTCAGGTATATGCATTAATTAAGTGGAGGAATGTAATTTCTGGTTAATTGTAATTCAGAGTGGATGGCGGCTCACTCTCAGTTACTGCAAATCATCTATTGGCTCTGATCACTGACTAGAGCGTTAAAGAGCAAATGCATGCAAAAACTAATATTGCATCATATACTGCAGCGTTGATCACCCCCAGGTCACTGGTCCAAAGTCTAATTACAAGAAAATCCCAACACTGTGGACACAAAAAGGCTCCTTGAGAAAGTTGTCAGTACTCTCCAATCAAATAACAGAGGGGTGGACTCTTTACTTACAACCTACAGTTGGTAAAGAGACCTGCCCAAGTTATAAGAAGACCAGGCAGATCTATCTGGGTTACTTGAAGGCCAGGAAGATCTGACCAGGACACATGAACAGAATGAAGATCTACTCAGGCAATATGAAGACCCAACAGATCTACCTAGACAACATAATAACCAGGAAGACCTACCCAAGCTAAATGAAAACCAAACAGTGTAAACTGTATCTAGGCTAGTTGAACACTCAGAAGAACATCCCAGGTTACATCAAGCGAAGGAAGATCTACCCAGTCTACACGAAGACTGAAAAGACCTACATAGGCTATATCAGGAGTCCCCTAAACTACGGCCCGTGGGCCGCATGCGGCCCCCTGAGGCCATTTATCCAGCCCCCGTTGCACTTCCAGAAGGGGCACCTCCTTCATTGGTGGTCAGTGGAACAGGGAGATGAGTGATTCCATTGTGGAAGCGCTCATCTCCATAGTCATCTTTATCGCCATCCTCAGGACAGCGTTACCGATGACTGCTGTGGCGGAACAGGGAGGAAGAGGCGCCTCCCTTCCCTGTTCTTCTGATAGGCTGAAGGCACTAGGCCTGCAGCCTATCAGAGGCCGGTCAGGCGGCGCAATGACGTCATCGCGCTGTCTGAGCCGTACAGAGTGGGACACAGGCCGGAAGAGGCCTGCATCGCATCACTGACAGGCTCATGAAGGTAAGTATAAGTGTTTATTTTTTTTATATGGCACAATACTGGATTGGAGCGCTAAGGGGCCATCTAAGGGAGCACTTACTGACCTATTGGGGGCACTATAGGGGCATCTAAGGGAGCACTTACTGGCATATTGGGGGCATCTAAGGGAGCACTTGCTGGCATATTGGGGGCATCTAAGGAGCACTTACTGGCATATTGGGGGCACTATAGGGGCATCTAAGGGAGCACTTACTGGCATATTGGGGGCATCTAAGGGAGCACTTACTGGCATATTGGGGGCATCTAAGGGAGCACTTGTTGGCATATTGGGGCACAAGGGGTATCTAAGGGAGCACTTGCTGGCATATTGGGGGCATCTAAGGGAGCACTTGCTGGCATATTGGGGGTATCTAAGGGAGCACTTGTTGGCATATTGGGGGTATCTAAGGGAGCACTTACTGGCATATTGGGGGCATCTAAGGAGCACTTGCTGGCATATTGGGGGTATCTAAGGGAGCACTTGTTGGCATATTGGGGGCACAAGGGGGTATCTAAGGGAGCACTTACTGGCATATTGGGGGCACTATGGGGTAATCTAAGGGAGCACTTACTGGCATATTGGGGGCACAAGGGAGGCACTTACTCGCATATTTGGGAGGCACTTATGGGGGCATCTAAGGGGACACTTACTGGCATGTGGGGGGCATCTAAGGGGACACTTACTGGCATATGGGGGGCATTTACTGGCATATTATTGGGAGGCACTATGAGGGCATCTAAGGGAGCACTTACTGGCATATTATTGCGGGCACTTCTAATTGGCACATTATTGGGGGACACTTCTTACTGGCACATTATTGGGGGGCACTGGGGGCATCTACTGAGGCCACAAGGAAAGAGTGTTTTATATGGGGGGGCTCTGTATATGGGCATTTTATACTTTGACACATTATGGCGGGTACTTTGGGGAAGTGGGAGAGGAGTATTATGGGGGCATTGATTTGGGGGCACTATATAGGGGTATTTTATATTGGCAGATTATGCCATTAAAATGGGGGATTTTGTGTACTGGCACACATTAGGGGGCATTTTCTACTGTCACATTGTAAGGAGAATGATTACTACTAGGGGGAAGTATAGTATTGGGGAGCACAGTGGCATAGTATTGGGGGTGGTAGAATGATTTGTCCAGAAGATGGGAGGATGATGGAAAAGTAGTAAACTAAGATTTTTTTTTTGTCAAACTGCAGAGACGAGAAATGGCTGAAAATCATCATGGCG
>ONZH01028455.1:0-20747 GCA_900303285.1 Rhinella marina | reverse complement strand
CGCTAGCGGCATCAGATGGGAAGAATTGTTTCATCTTGTGCACCAGGGCCTGTTGATATCTATTCACTCTCATACTCCTTTCCTCTGCAGGCATGAGAGTGGAAAGGTTCTGCTTGTACCGTGGGTCCAGGAGAGTGAACACCCAGTAATCGGTGTTTGAAAAAATGCTTCTAACGCGAGGGTCACGGGATAGGCAGCCTAACATGAAGTCTGCCATGTGCGCCAGAGTCCCAACACGCAAGAATTCCCTCTCCTCACTGGCCTGACTCTCCATTTCCTCCTCCTCCTCCTCCTCCTCCAAGTCCTCCTCTTCGGCCCATGCACGCTCAAGAGTTAAGGACTGAGCACTTGTACCTTCTACTGTCTCGCCGACATTCTCCTCCTCTTCCTCCTCATCCTCATCCCCCTCCTCCGATACGCGCTGAGAAACAGACCGGAGGGTGCTCTGGCTATCAAGCGACGTATCTTCTTCCACCGTCTCTTGTGACAATATCGCATTCCAAATTTTCCTGGGAGGGGGCAGACTGGGAGGAAGGAGGTTGAGGTGGAGGAGCCATAGGAGTGCCCCCTTGGGTAACGTGGGTGGACTGCGTGGAAGACTGACTGGTGGACAAATTACTTGAAGCATTGTCCGCAATCCACGAGATCAGCTGTTCGCACTGTTGTGGTTTCAACAGTCCTCTACCACGTGTCCCTGTAAGTTGAGACATGAAGCTAGGGAGTGTAGCTCTGCGGCGTTCCACAGCTCCCTCATCAGCAGGTACTGTCTCACCCTGCCCTGGACCACGGCCTCCGCCCCCTGCAGTAATTGAATGCCCACGCCCACGCCCTCGTCCTCGACCCTTAGCCCTGGGGTTCAACATTTTTTGTATATAAGTGTATGATATAAAAAAAAATTAAATGGGCCTGGTGTACTGAAACCCACAAACTTGTTCAGTCTGGTAGTATTAAGTGACGTACAGAAAGTGTCACCTGGACAGATTATACGGATTGGAGCGAGTGTGCTGAACTGTGACACACAGAAAGGTTACACGCAGCTGAGTAAAATGGATTTGTATCACTGAGCTAAAACAACTGAAAAAATAATTTTTTTTTAATTTTGTTTTTTTGGGAACGTGACGTGCAGAAACTATTGTAGAACTGACTGACACCCTGTTAACGGTGGCTATTTAGACTGCGACCAAGACAAATGTCGCACAGAGAGTTTTCTGGATCAAGCGGTAGATGATATTGGTAGCAAATGACTTGGTTGTATTCTGTGATGTACAGAAAGTGTCACCTGGACAGTATATACGGATCGGAGCGAGTGTGCTGAACTGTGACACACAGAAAGGTTACACGCAGCTGAGTAAAATGGATTTGTATCACTGAGCTAAAACAACTAAAAAACTTATTTTTTTTTTAATATTTTGTTTTTTATATATTTTTTTAATTTCGTTTTTTTGGGAACGTGACGTGCAGGAACTATCGGAGACCTAACTACACCCTGTTAACGGTGGCTATTTAGACTGCGACCCAGACAAATGTCGCACAGAGAGTTTTTGGGATCAAGCTGTAGATGTTATTGGTAGCAAATGACTTGGTTGTATTCTCTGACGTACAGAAAGCGTCACCTGGACAGTATATATGGATTGGAGCGAGTGTGCTGAACTGTGACACACAGAAAGGTTACACGCAGCTGAGTAAAATGGATTTGTATCACTGAGCTAAAACAACTGAAAAAATAATTTTTTTTTAAATTTTGTTTTTTTGGGAATGTGACGTGCAAGAACTATCGTAGAACTGACTGACACCCTGTTAATGGTGGCTATTTAGACTGCGACCCAGACAAATGTCGCACAGAGAGTTTTCTGGATCAAGCTGTATACGTTATTGGTAGCAAATGACTTGGTTGTATTCTGTGACGTACAGAAAGTTTCACCTGGACAGTATATATGGATTGAAGTGAGTGTGCTGAACTGTGACACACAGAATGGTTCCACACTGCTGTGTGCAATGGATTTGTATCACTGAGATAGAACAATAAAAAAAAAAACAGGGTTAGATATGGCGATAGCTGCACTACTAGTGCCAGCCAGCCAGCCAAGCCAGGAGACAAAAAAAAATTTCTTCTAGCCCTTAGAAGGGCTGTTGGGTTCTTTGTGGGTGATTCCTGCCTAACAGTGAACTAAATGCAGGCCCTAACACTGTCCCTGAAAGGCAGCAGCTCTATCCCTAACGACATCCAGACGGCATCTGAGCCGAGCACCGCGGCCAGTCACTAGTATATTCCAGGGTCACCTGATCAGGCCAGCCAACCCCTGCTATCGACATGTAAGGGCCCCACGTGATGCTGGGTGTACCGCAGAGTCTCCTGGCTTGTGATTGGCTGTGTTTATAGGCGCCAAAAAAGCACGATGCGAGAGTTGCCATTTCCTCGAGTATGGCGAGATACTCGTCCGAGCAGCGAGCACTTACGAGTACCCTAATACTCGAACGAGCACCAAGCTCGGACGAGTATGCTCGCTCATCTCTAAAAGCGATACCTCATAAAATATTTATTATTTAACATTCCCCATATGTCTACTTTATGTTTGCATCATTTTGTAAATGTCATTTTATTTTCATGGGACGTTAGAAGGCTTAGAATTTTGGAGGCAATTCTTAAAATTTTTAAGAAAATTTCCAAAACCCACTTTTTAAGGACCAGTTCAGGTCTGAAGTCACTTTGTGGGGCTTACATAGTAGAACCCCCCATAAATTATAACATTTTGAAAACTACACCCCTCAAGTTACTTAACACTGATTTTATAAACTTTGTTAACCCTTTAGGTATTCCACAAGAATTAAAGGAAAATGGAGATGAAATTTCTAAATTTCACTTTTTTGGCAGATTTACCATTTTAGTCCATTTTTTCATTAACACATCTAAGGTTAACAGCCAAACAAAACTCAAATATTTATTACCCTGATTCTGCGGTTTACAGAAACACCCCACATGTGGTGGTAAACTGCTGTATGGGCGCATGGCAGGGCGCAGAAGGAAAGGAGCGCCGTATGGTTTTTGGAAGGCAGATTTTGCTGGACTGGTTTTTAGACACCATGTCCCATTTGAAGCCCCCCAGATGCACCCTATAGTACAAACAATCAAAAAGTGACCCCATTTTGGAAACTACGGGATAAGATGACAGTTTTATTGGTACTATTTTGGGGTACATATGATTTTTAATCGCTCTATATTATTTTTTTTGGGAGGGAAGGTAACCGAATAATGGTTGTTTTGGTACTGTATTTATTTTTTGTTTTTTATAATGTTCATCTGACAGGTTAGATCATGTGGTATTTTTATAGAGCAGGTTGTTACGGACGCGATGACATCAAATATGTCTACTTTCTTTGTTTGTTTCAGTTTTACATAATAAAGCATTTTTGAGAAAAATATGTTTTTGTGTCTCCATTTTCTGAATGCCATATCTTTTTTATTTTTCTTCCGATCGTCTTGTGTAGGGGCTCATTTTTTGCAGGAAGAGTTGAAATTTGTATTGGTACCATTTTGGTGTAAATATGATTTTTTGATTATTCATTATTACACTTTTTGGGGCAAGGTGACCCAAAAATTGGTAATTTTGGCACAGCTTTAATTTATTCATTTTTACTGCGTTCACCTGAGGGGTTAGGTCATGTGAGATTTTTGTAGAGCAGGTTGTTACGGACGTGGCGATACCTAACATGTGTACTTTTATTTATTTATTTATGGTTTACACAATAATATCATTTTTGAAAGAAAAAAAATCATGTTTTAGTGTCTCTATAGTCTGAGAGCTGTAGTTTTTTTTATTTTTTGGGCGATTGTCTCAGGTAGGGGCTAATTTTTTTGCAGGATGAGATGACGGTTAGATTGGTACTATTTTGGGAGGAATACGCCTTTTTGATCGCTTCGTATTACGCTTTTTGTAATGTAAGGTGACAAAAAATGGCTTTTTTTACATAGTTTTTATTTTATTTTTTTACTGTGTTTATCTGAGGGATTAGATCATGTGAGATTTTTGTAGAGCAGGTTGTTACGGACGTGGCGATACCTAACGTGTACTTTTTTTATTTATTTAAGGTTTACACAATAATATCATTTTTGAAACAGAAAAAAATCATGTTTTAGTGTCTCTATAGTCTGAGAGCTGTAGTTTTTTTATTTTTTTGACGATTGTCTCAGGTAGGGGCTAATTTTTTGTGGGATGAGATGACGGTTAGATTGGTACTATTTTGGGAGGAATACGCCTTTTTTATCACTTGGTATTACGCTTTTTGGAATGTAAGGTGACAAAAAATGGCTTTTTTTTACATAGTTTTTATTTTATTTTTTTTACTGTGTTCATCTGAGGGGTTATGCCATGTGAGATTTTTGTAGAGTACGTTGTTACGGACGCGGCGATACATAACATGTCTAGGGTATTTTATTATTTTATTTTATTTATTTTTACTCAGTTATAAATGTGCATATATGGAAAAAAATGATTTTTTTTTACGTTTTTCATTTTTTTTTACACTTTTTTGACTCAGACCCACTTGGTTCTTGAAGATCCAGTGGATCTGATGTCTCTATAATACACTGCAGTACACTATATAGTGTAATGCAGTGTATTTTTACTTTACACACTAAGCCTGATCAGACTCCTGCCTTTAGCAGGAGCCTAGTCAGGCTTGATATACCATGGCAAGCCGGATGGCGTCCGGTTGCCATGGTAACCATCGGGACGCTGCTCTGCTGTGGCAGCGTCCCGATGTGAGGGGGAGGAAGCTCCCTCCCTCTCTTCTGGCCACACCATCGGTGCGCTGCCAGCACGCCGCAGCGCCCGATGGGGGAGGGAGCTTCCTCCCTGTTAACCCCTTCCATGCCGTGGTCCCTACGGATCGCAGCATGGAAGGGGTTAAACGGCCGTCATCACTGCCAGCAGCAATGTCGTCCGTTACATTAGATTGTCAGCTGTATGTTACAGCTGACAATCTAAAACCGCTTGCCATCCTGAAACTTTGGGGGAATAAACTGGGGAAGGGGGGTTAATACTTACCAGTGGCAGCGGAGGACGGCGGGTGGTCGGTAGCTTGGGGGGTCCGCTCGGCCATCCTGAAATAATAAAACATAGCAGCGCAGCCCCGATGTCCTCAAGGACATCGGGGCTGCGCTGCTGAACTCTGCGATTGGTCAGTCAAATCTGACTGACCAATCGCAGGGGTTCTAAGGCAGGGACCACTGTGATTGGTCCCCTGCCGGGTGTCCGGACAGCTCTGCTGTCCGTGACACCCGTTTACGAACAAGTGTCACCGCAAGTGTACTTGTGGTGACACTTGGAGCTCATGACGTACAGTGCACGTCATGATGCGGTAACTAACACCACATCATGGCGTACATAGTACGTGATCAGTCACTAAGAGGCTAAAGTGTTTTTTCAGCACAGGATAATTGATAGGGGTCCAACCTTCAGGCTGCTCATCAATTTTGGAAAAGAAGTTTTAAAGTTTCAAAGTTTTATCTTCACAGCGACACTCCTGACCACCTGGCTGGGCTGTGAACTGCAGCCAGTCCAAATCACTTGAATGCAGTTGCAGAGTATCTTCCTGTACAGCCAGTGGATGGGGAACAGCTGTCAGGTGAATGCAGCTTCACATTAGTGCTGTGGCTCCATCATTCTCAGGATCGGTGAGGTTTAATAATGTCTATTCACTTTATAAGACGAGGAAATTCCTTTAACCCTTTCCTGAAACGTGAAGTAATTGTTCTTTGCATGCTGCAGGAGGGTAAATGGATCAGGGTTAGAAGTAGAGATGAGCGAATCTATTCGCTGCTTCGTAGATTCGAATTGAATCCTCCATTTTTCCTACTCTGAAACGAATCCGGATTTTGTCAGATTCGCTTCATATTATTCGTAAATGTTCTTAAAATTTTGAACACTAAAGCTACGTACGCCACGTATGCTAAGTACGCAACGTACACATTCTTCTTGCCCCCTCACCCGGCCCCCCGAAACTGGAAAATGACGATACTCCCCCTCAAGAGCGGGAAAGTGAAGATACGTCCCCCTCAGAAGCGGGAAAAATCAGCCCTGCCCACCGGGAACTAACTATTTGCACTCCTCTCCAGTTCAAGCCAGTGGTGAACAAGATCCAGAGTCAGACCACAGCAAACAGCATGGCGAAAAAACTGCGACCCAAGTGGAGAGAGATGGTCTTTGGGGACGAGTACCCCGAACCACCGCTCACTCCAGAGATCAGAGTGGCACAACTATGCAAGAGAGTCTAACCGGCTCCTGACTCCATATTCGCCTTACCGGCTGGTGTGGCGGTGGTGGCTGGAGCGTCAACTTCGCCGCCCAAGAGGAGAACAACACCTTTCATTCGGCAGAACCCGATTGTGCCAACATCGGTGACGGCCCATGCCCGGACCCTATAGGACTACAAGAATGCAGTGGAGGACTGGGTCATCCAAGTACTGGACCATCCAAGGCTGAGAGACCCTACACTGGAGCGGCAAAAGGGAACTGTCCTATGGTTTTCTGTGGAGCGAGGCTCTGGCTTCCTGGCAGATGACGAGGACGGCAAGGAGTACTTCGTGGGCCGCAGGTCAGTGAAACGGCCGTACCTGCTCCAACTCCATCACATCCTGTATGTGGGGGATCAGGTGGAATACACCCCCATGGCATCCCTGAAAGGCCCCTTTGCTTTGTACCTGCATCACCACCTGAAGTTTGGCCGGAGGAACCACCAGGCGAAGTACCGGTGCGCTGCCTTCAGAAGTCACCAGATGGCACCCTCCATTTCAGGGAGAAGCCACAGCCGGAGCCTCTGATCCCTGGACTGCCAGTGCCACCACCATCACAGTCCCTTTAGCTGGGTCAGCTGATGACAAGATAATTTACGTTCCAGTCCACGGTCATCCACCAGTACCAACTACCCTGGAAGATGAAGCCAGCAACAGCCAGGGGAGCTGGGGCTTCTTCCCTGGGTGCAATCTTGCCTGAACAGCTGCAGTCAGAAGTCCCTACCCCTGCTGTCCCAGCAGGAGAATCCGTAAAAGTAAAGGCGCAAGTGGCTGCAGCGTTCACCAGTGTGACCACCACCCGGACCCGGTCAAGTCCGACTTCTGGAAGAAGAGGGCAGTGGAGTTCCACCACGGCAATGAGCTTGGCCTACAGGAGGCAGGAGCGTCCTCTGATCTCATGAGGAACCCTACTACTGGCTAATTTAAAGGACACCTCAGGAGGACCTATGGGAGCCACACCATGGACTGCACCTGACGGGTGAGAGCTAGTTGGCATTTGTTTTGTTTAGTATGTATTGCCCCCTGTTTGACTCTCACCCAGATGGACATGGCTTGTCAGGACTCCCCCCCATTCTGCAGAAAATTCCATTTGCGCCTAAGTGCGCCTATTTTCCTTTTCCCCCCTCCTCAGGTTATTTGGGAGCCCCCTTTGCAAAGAGGGTTCTCTATTTGCTGCTATTTTATATTATCCATGTGGATTACACGTTACCTGGTTGGATTACAAAATTACCTCACGTGGATTACAATTCAATTTTGGACTGTTCCAGTGTTTTATCATGCCAAGGAGCCACACGGAGAGACTCAAACGTATATCTGAGCCTTTTATGCTTGCAAATGTGAAATTGCATTAAAATTTTTGCATAATTGTTTTTGCTGTATTTTAGCAATAATGCTTTTACAGGTTCAGCAACGTTCAAGCACTTTAGCCCATTGTGTGTATTCTTTTTCAGGTACTGCAATGTGTCCTATTATGCACTTATTGTACAGTGTTTTTTTAGTAAATTATGCATTTAGCCGGATAGCTAGCTAGATTTCTACCTCATATGGACTGCCTCTAAAGACTGTACGCCACGGCCTAGCCTCGTGCGTATGACGCAATCGCAAGTCAATAGTACGCTAAGGATTCGTACGCAATTTGTACGCTAATGCTTACGTATTGCGTACTTTTAACAAAACTGACTGTATGTTCGAAATTTGTGCAGGAATGTTTGCAAAACAACAATTATTTTTGAACGCAAATTCGACCGAATAAATTCGTATTAAGAACGAATCTTGTCAGAAATTAGTAGATTATTCGCAGAAGCGAATTTTGGATGATTCGCTCATCTCTAGTCAGAAGCGCAGCCTGCTTCATACACAACAGATGCTGGCTGTGTTACAGTTATAGCTGGGATCGGAGAGATATAGTATAACAGGATAATTGTAAAAGCATAATACACTGCAATACAGAAGTACTTCAATGTATTGTACAAGCGATCAAGAAATGACATGTTCAAGTCCTTTCCTTAGTGGAACTAAAAAAAATTAGTAACTTTAAAAATATTTTTAAAAATATTAAAAACAAAGCATAATGCCAGAATGGTTGTTTATAATCATCTCGCCTTCCAAAAAATGTAATAAAAATTGATGAACACGGTGGTACCAATAAAAAAAAAATGATACAGTTTTGGAAGCCAAAATCAGAAAAACATTAAAAAAACAGAACTCTGTCCTTTATACTTTATTTCCTTTTATGATCCACTCCTAATTTTGGCTTCTAAAATTGCCTCAAGAAACCTGTTATGACATAGGTATCCCTTGTATGGTATACATTGATACAGTACTGAATAGAATAGTTACAGATACTGTAATGGGGTCCGGTGGAGATCCGACTACATTCCAAAAAAAAAGCCAGAGAATTGGCAGGACACAAACTGCTGCACGCTGAGGTTCATTTCTATTCTCGCTATTTTCTATTCTCGCTGTTTTCTATTTTCTTGATATTAAGACATTACAGCAAAGTAAACATTCAAACTCAATAGCTAAATAAGCTCAGTGGTTGTGTACATGAAGTACCACTAGTAAAGTGGTGTAGCTAAAGCTCAGGGGGGTCCTGGTGCAAGAGTCCATTTGACCCCCCCTCCCTCAGAGCTTTGTGACCAGGGCAGGGAAGCACATAGACTATGTACTCCCTGAGGCAAAAAGTGAAATGGCACCCCCCATGCCAAATTCTTGACCTAACCCCTTCCTTCAAGCCAAAGGTGTAACTTGACCAGCATGCACTTTCTATAATACTGGTGTTTTCTTATGCGGCAGAAGGGTCTTTGGGCCCCCTCAGGCTCCTTGGCCCAGCTGCTGCCTCTGCACCCCCTATAGCTACGCCCCTGGGTGCCATCATCACAACTTTGAAAGTGCTTGTTCTATCTCAGAAACCTATTTTCCCATTGACTTCTATTGGAAAATGAGATGCTGCGGTCTCTAACCGCATCATAACAGTATAACAACCACGTCGTGTGGCCATACCCTAACAGTAATTCCCACACTCCATGCACTCAAATGCTCCTCATATCTGTACATACATTGACACTGGCTGGTGACTGGCTCCTGCAGCTTTAAGCCGCATACACACAACCATATTTTTCATCTGTGTGCTAGCCACATTTGGCTGTTGATAGCTGTTGGCTGTTGGTTGATAGCTAGAGTTGAGCGAATCCTAAAAGATTCGGGGATTCGGCCCAAATTTTCCGCGGGATTCGTGGGTTCGAGACGAATCACGAATACCATTAAAGTCTATGGGAGACCCGAATATTTTTGCAGGGGCCAAAGGTTCTGCACAGTCAAGTTTGCCCCAACATGTGAAAACCTCAGAAAAAGATGGAAACACCTTGGAAATGGATAGGAAACACCAGGGGCAGCATGTACGGATGCCTCTGAGGCTCCCTAATTGCACCATTTTTTCTAAATCCGGCCAATAGTCTGGTAATGACCCCAAGGCAATTTTCAGGGACACGGTAATGGTGACCCACTTAAAAATGCTGCCTGACAACCTGGCGGTGAACCCCTGATTGTCTGTCTTTCAATAAGATTGCAGTGTAAAGCATGGTGGTGAGCCTCAGTATGACTTTTTGGATATAGATTGCATGTGGTCACGTACTCCCTGGAACCCCATAGTCACCCCTTCTCTGATGTGCTACCCCAGAACATTCTCTGCCCCAATTCGCAAGACCTTTTGCAGTCTCAGTGTGCTGACAGTGGGGATTTACCAGTGTTGTCTGAGGAGGTGGTGGACAATGGCGAGACACAGGTGTCGGGGGGTGAGGTAGTTGAAAGTAGTGTTGCACGATATATCGAAAACTCGGTACTGTGACATCATTGTGTTTATTATCCCTGTACAGTGACATCACTGTGTGTATTATCCCAGTACTGTGACATCACTGTGTTTATTATCTCTGTACTGTGACATCACTGTGTTTATTATCTCTGTACTGTGACATCACTGTGTTTATTATCCCTGTACGGTGATCACTGTGTTTATTATCCCTGTACGGAGACATCACTGTGTTTATTATCTCTGTACTGTGACATCACTGTGTTTATTATCTCTGTACTGTGACATCACTGTGTTTATTATGTCTGTACAGTGACATCGCTGTGTTTATTATCCCTGTACAGTGACATCGCTGTGTTTGTTATCCCTGTACAGTGACATCGCTGTGTGTATTATCCCAGTGCAGGAAGAGGTAAGTGGTCTGTGTTTGTGTGTTTGTTTTCTATTTTTCAGGGTCGTGAATGCAGAGGACTACGTCGGATTCGGTGGACTACGTCGGACCAGCTTTTTTTTTTTTTTAATAAAATGGTCAAACAGGGGTCTGGGGGATTGTTTATTTCAATAAAATGTTTTATACTTGTGTGTGTGTATTTTTTTTTTTTACAATACTACAGTTTTAGTAATTATGGCTATCTACAGATGGCCCTGATTACTAATACTGGGCTTAGTGCTTGCCGGTATGGCAGGCCAGCACTAAGCCCAACATCTATTACCTCGGCACCCACCGCCACCAGGGGTGCCGGGAAGAGCCGGGTACCCGCAGGACCGGACCTTCTAAATTGAGGGTCTGGCTCTGGGGCGGCTGCAGGCTGGTACCATTAGGCTGGGAAGGGCCAATAACCATGTCCCTTCCCACCCTGGTAGTGCCAGGCTGCCGCTGCTGGTTGTATCTGACTGGCGAAGGAAAAAAGGGGGGGACCCCACGCCATTTTTTTACAAAAATAATTAAATTATTTTTTTTTAAAATGGCGTGGGGTCCCCCCACACAAGTATAAAACATTTTATTGAAATAAACACTCCCCCAGACCCCTGTTTGACCATTTTATTAAAAAAAAAAAAAAAGCTGGTCCGATGTAGTCCACCGAATCCGACGTAGTCCTCTGCATTCACGACCATGAAAAATAGAAAACAAACAAACAAACAAACACAGACCACTTACGCTGTGTCAGGTCATAGTGCGCGCCGGAAGGGAAGACAGTGGAGCGTGGGAGCCGAGGACAGCGGCAGCGCGGCAGGACAGGTAAGTATGCTTTTTTTAAGTGGCTGGGTGGCTTGGGGCCTACCGGAGGATCCTCCGGTCCTCTGGTGGGCCAGTCCGACACTGTGCAGGTCCCTACCTTATGTAAATTTAGGTCACATGTCACTGCCAGCCAATCACTGCTGCTGAGGTATAGGGGCTGTTACATCACAGCAGGTGTTCCCACAGGCTTCCCTTTGATGCTGATTGGCTGAAAAAACCGGGCATTTCAAACTTGCAGTGACGCACGAATAATCACGAGTCCGCACTGCCTCGGGATGCCGAGCCGAAGCGGGCAATATTCATGCGAATCACGAATATTGCTGCTTCGATTCGCTCATCACTATTGATAGCACAATGAGCCATTCAGTTCTATAGAGTCATTTATACTTCTGTATTTTTTGCAGACTCTTCTGTAAATGGTTGAACATGTCCTATTCTTATCCGTATTCTGATGGGGGTGAGAAAAATATGGAGCGCAAACAGGAGATAAAAGTATTTTGAAGACCCATTGTTTGCAGACAAAAATATGGACATGGCCGTGTACATGAAGCTTTATGTGTACAGTATTACTATTACTTTTTTTTAAAAGACACTAGACCATTGAACAAAATAAGCCCTTTTTACTCCTTGTGTTACCCTATTTCCTAATAGAGTTGTAAGCTTTTGCGTGTAGCATCCTTAATTTTATTGCTGAAATTGCTGATTACTTTGTTATTCTGTTATGTCTAATTTTGTTTGCACATGCATCTTCTCATTTGTAAAATGCTGCAGAATATGTAGGCAAAACAAAACATTTTTTGTAAAGAGTTATCTTTAGGGACTTTTTTTGCATTCAATATGGTCCTCCATTAACTCTTTTGTTTTTCTAGCCCTCCTGTTTTTAAATACTTATTTTGAATTTCCTAGGTTGCTGTCGCCACAGGTTTGCTTTCTGGGATTGATATGCACCCTAGTTTTGAACTTCTATTAAAGCATCCTGTTTTGATTCCTGCTGTTCAGTGCTCGCAAAATAGTAATTACGTCCTGGATATCACCAGATGTTTCTCCTTTTACTTTCTGCCTTGCATTGGTAAACTTATGTGTTGCTTTAAATAAGATTCTTTTTCTGAATCATACATGTCCACATAAGGTTACATTCACACGACAGTACTTTTTGCGGGCTCCGAGCCGCATATTTTGCGGCTCAGATCCGGACCCATTCATTTCTATGCGGCCGCAAGAGATGCGGACAGCACACCATGGGCTTTCCGCATCCGTTGCTCCGTGCCACGGACCCGCAAAAAGAATAGAGCATGTCCTATTTTTGTCCGCAATTGTGGACAAGAATAAGCATTTCTATGATAGCCGTGGCACGTGCGGTCCACAAATTGCGGAATGCACATGGGCCGGTATCAGTGTTTTGCGGATCCTCAATATGCGGATCGTGTGAATGTAGCCTAAGTTTGAGAAGATCTGGTCTGAGTGGGTTTAAATCCCTGCTACTGTTTTGTGGCTGGAGTGTAGCAGGGTGCTTTGAATTTTGTGTTTTATTGTACTCTTGGGGGTGAGGGATTGGCAGTTGTGTCTGTTTTATGAGGATGCATATGTTTGCTGTCTTATTTTGTTTTCTACTAATCAGAAATCTACTTTTGCCAATGATTATGTTTGCTTTTTGGCAATAAAGTCTTCCTAAATTACTTCCTATAATCCTCCTATTAAGATAAGTTTTGCTCATTTGTACAGAAGTCATTTGTGGCTTGTCCCAGTTTATTGTTTTTGTGATTGCACATGTTCTTCTTGCTATGAAGATGCAACACTTAAAAAAAATGTATTTTATTTTAAAAAGTTATATTTTATTTTTAAACAGTAGCAAAACAAGAAAAAGCTATACAAATGTGGTATCGCATTTCACAATCATACTAATAGAAACAATTACGTTACTATGTAACTTTTACCACACAGTGAACCCTGAAAAAACTAATTCCCCCAAAAAGCAGAATTGTGCTTTGTTTTCCATTCCCACCCACCAAAAAAGCTTTACATTGTTTTTCAATATATTATATCACTATATTATATATATTATATACATTTAATGGTGACAAATAGAAATGAGCGAGCACTAAAATGCTCGGGTGCTCGTTATTCGAGACGAACTTTTCCCAGTGCTCGGGTGCTCGTTTTCGAGTAACGAACCCCATTGAAGTCAATGGGAGACTCGAGCATTTTTTGCAGGGGACCAAGGCTCTGCCTAGGGAAGGCTGGGTGAAAACCTGGAAACCTCAGAAAATGATGGAAACACCACAGAAATGGACAGGAAACAGCAGGGGCAGCATGCATGGATGCCTCTGAGGCTGCCTAATCCCACCATTACCCCAAATTCTCCTGCAACAGCCTGGTGGTTACCCTCATGGCAATTGTGCTCACCCAGACCAAGAAAGGCGAGGCACATGCCCATCACATGTTAGGGAAGCACCCAACTAGGTGCAACGAAGGTCCATTACCCATGCCCATGCTGGCACTGCTCTCCTATCCCCAGCCACACGATGCAGGCATAAGCCTGACACAGCATGGCGGTGACACCAACAAGTGACCAAGTTAGATGAGGTAGCAGGTGAGCCACCCAAAAATTTAGCCTGAAGCAGCATGGCAGTGACAACAGAGTGACCGAGTTAGACTGAGGTAGCAGGAGGTGAAGTACGGATGGTAATTCGAAGGAGGAGGAGGAGAGGTTGGAGGAAGAGGCATAGTAAGTCTGAGAAGCCGTGACCGAGGTAGGCCCCGCAATCCTCCAAGTGGGCAGTACATGAGCGGCCCCAGGGTCAGACTCGGTCAGAGTGACCGAGCTACACGACGGTAGCAGGTAGAGCACATAAAAAATTTAGCGTGGCCCTGTATGTGGACGTTGAGGGCTTGTGCATGTAGGTGGACTGAACTTTTTTTCTGCTTGCGCTCCAACGTCTGCTGTAATGACAGCTGAACGTTGCGCAGGGACACATTGATGGATAGTGTGGAGGATCATGGAGGCGAAGGGGTGGTTTTCCGGCGGGAGGCGCTCGTGCCGGGGTCCTGGGCTGGGGGTTGACTCGCAGAGGCAGCGAGTGACACAGGGGAAGGAGCAGTGGTGGGACCCGCATGAGGGGAACGGACGGCCTTGGTTCCATAGTGTTTAGCACTCGTATACCTGCGCATGCTGGTGGTGGTTACACTGGTAGTGGTGGAACCCCCACTTAAAAATTTGGCATCAACTGGTATGGCTGTCAACATTGAGCTTGAACTAGTGGGGCATGTGTGGTATCGATTCTTCTCAGTTTAAAATCGTATACGTCCCCTATCTTGGGACCATATATTTCATGGATTTTTCGAACACGGAAAAGGAAAAAGAGCTTGCTCTGGCCAGGGGAGTGTCTTTTCTACTGCAGCTAAGGGGACGTGTCCATGCTCTGCCTATCACAGGTCAGGAGCCAATTAAAAGAAGAACCAAAAAAAATCAGTATAAAATCTAATACGTCCCCTATCCGGGTATATTGTTTGGAGAGAGGGCCCGTAGGTGGCAGGCAGGCTGGGGGAAGGAGGTTGAGCTGGAAGAGCCAGAGGAGTGCCCCCTTGGCTAGCGTGTGTGGTGGTGACAACAGCCGAATGGAGTTCGAATGACGACGCAGGACCCCAACTTAAAAATTTAGCATCAACCAGTATGGTTGTCAACTCTGAAATTTGTCAACTGGGGCATGTGTTGTATGCATTCTTCTCAGTTTAATACCGTATATGGCACCTATCCGGAAACATAGTTTGGAGAGAGAGAAAGAGAGAAAAAAGACGTATTTTCAAAAGTGACGTTCAGTATAGATCAGTTAAAGAGAAAGAAAAGATTTTATGAAATGGATTTGTATCACTGAGAGCAAAAGAACCTATTTTTTTACGTAACGTGCAGTATAGATCACTTGAAGATAAAAAGGGGAATGTGCAGACTTGGGCTGCTATAGTGCAAATCACTATGGTGGTGACAACAGAGTGAGCGAGTGACACTGCGGTAGCAGGCGAACCACATAAACATTTTTCGTGGCCCTGTATGGCGGCGGTGACAACAGAGTGACTGAGTTAGTATGTGGTAGCTGGTGAAGCACCCAAAAATTTAGCCTGACACAGCATGGCGGTTACACCACCAATGACTTTGTCCGACTGAGAATGCAGTGAAATGGCTTTTGTTGACCCTCCAAAAAATTTTTTTCTTTTCGGAGTACATAAAGTCTACCCTAAGCAAAAATTTTTTTTTTAAATGTTGGTACTTGCGCATCCTGAAAAATTGTTTTGGACTGTCTGCTTGACGCTCCTGAAACATTGTTTTACACTGTCTGTAGTTGACACTGCGGAAACATTTTTGGAGAGGGCCTGTAGGGGGCCCTCCGGAAAAAGTGTTTAGAGAGAGGGCCTGTAGGTGGACCTCCGGAAAAATTGTTTGGAGAGAGGGCCTGTAAGGGGTCCTCTGGATAAATTGTTTAGAGAGAGGGCCTGTAGGTGGACCTCTGGAAAAATTGTTTAGAGAGAGGGCCTGTAGGTGGGCCTCCAGAAAAATTGTTCAGAGAGATGGCCTGTAGGTGGACCTCCGGAAAAATTGTTTAGAGAGAGGGCCTGTAGGTGGACCTCCGGAAAAATTGTTTAGAAAGAGGGCCTGTAGATGGACCTCCGGAAAAATTGTTTCGATAGAGGGCCTGAAGGTGGACCTCTGGAAAAATTGTTTGGAGAGAGGGACTGTAGGTGGACCTCCGAAAAATTGTTTAGAGAGAGGGCCTGTAGGTGGACCTCCGGAAAAATTGTGGTAAAAGAGTGCCAGTTGGACCTCTAAAAAATGGCGTTTTTTGGGTCAGCGTTAGGCAAAGACGACAAGGAGGAGGAGGAGTAGGAGGAGTAGAGAAGAGGAATCGGATACATAAGTAATGTAAATCTTTAGCTGCTTTCCCCCGGAGGAGATTTGAATTCCGGTGAAATCCAGGCTTTGTTCATTTTAATAAGCGTCAGCCTGTCAGCGCTGTCAGTTGACAGGCGTGTACGCTTATCGGTGATGACGCCACCAGCTGCACTGAATACCCGCTCTGACAGCACGCTAGCGGCAGGGTAGGCCAGCACCTCCAAGGCGTACAGCGCCAGTTCAGGCCACGTGTCCAGCTTTGAAACCCAGTAGTTGTATAGAGCAGAGTGATCGGTCCGGACGTTGGTATGGTCAGCTAGGTACTCCCTCACCATCTTTCTGTACAGCTCCCCCCTACTCTGCCTAGACTGGGGACAGGTGACAGTGTCTTGCTGGGGTGACATAAAACTGGCAAAGGCCTTGGAGAGCGTTCCCCTGCCAGTGCTGGACAAGCTGCCTGCTCGCCTCCTCTCCCCCACTACTTGGCCCACAGAACCATGCCCTCTGCCGCTAGCGGCGTCAGATGGGAAGGATTGTTTCAGCTTGTGCACCAGGGCCTGTTGATATTGATTCACTCTCATACTCCTTTCCTCTACAGGGATGAGAGTGGAAAGGTTCTGCTTGTACCGTGGGTCCAGGAGAGTGAACACCCAGTAATCGGTGTTGGAAAAAATGCTTCTAACGCGAGGGTCACGGGATAGGCAGCCTAACATGAAGTCTTCCATGAGTGCCAGAGTCCCAACATGCAAGAATTCCCTCTCCTCACTGGCATGACTCTCCATTTCCTCCTCCTCCTCCAAGTCCTCCTCTTCAGCCCATACGTGCTCAAGAGTTAAGAAGGACTGAGCACTGGTACCGTCTTCTGTCTCGCCGACATTCTCCTCCTCTTCCTCCTCATCCTCATCCCCCTCCTCCGATACGCGCTGAGAAACAGACCAGAGGGTGCTCTGGCTATCAAGTGACGTATCTTCCTCCACCGTCTCTTGTGACAAGCGCAAAACATCCGAATTCATGCTGAGCAGTGAGTTTTTCAACAGGCAAAGCAGCGGGATGGTGAGGCTGATAATGTGATAATGGCGGCATCACCGCTTATCATCTGTGTTGACTCCTCAAAGTTGCTCAACACCTGGCAGATATCAGACATCCACGTCCACTCCTCATTGTAGACTTGAGGAATCTGAGTGACCTGACTACCAGTTCTGGTGAAAGTTGACATCTGGCAGTCTACAATCGCTCTCCGCTGTTGGTAAACTCTGGATAACATGTTTAATGTCGAATTCCATCTTGTGGGCATGTCGCACAACAGTCGGGGAGCGGGCAGTTGTAGGCAGCGCTGCCCTTAGAGTGGCAGCATCTGTGGTCGACTTTCTGAAATGCGCACAGATTGGGGTATGTCTTGAGGAACCGCTGAACTATTAGATTGAACACGTGGGCCAGGCATGGCACATGTGTCAGTCTGCCGAGTTGCAGAGCCTCCACCAGGTTACGCCCGTTGTCACACACAACCATGCCTGGCTTGAGGTTCAGCGGTGCATCGGTCTGTGCCATGATGCCCTGTAACAGATCTTGGGCGGTGTGCCTTTTGTCACCAAAGCTCAGCAGTTTGAGCATCGCCTGCTGGCGCTTACCCACGACACTGCTGCTGCGCCTAGAACTACCGACTGAAGGCACCGTGCCCACCAATGGTAATTCGGAGGAGGAGGTGTAGGAGGAGGAGGGGTCGGAGGAGGAGGCATAGTACGTCTGAGAGACCGTGACCGAGGTAGGCCCCGCAATCCTCGGTGTCGGCAGTACATGAGCGGCCCCAGGGTCAGACTCGGTCCCAGCCTCCACCAAGTTAACCCAATGTGCCGTCAGTGATATATAGTGTCCCTGCCCGGCAGCACTTTTCCACGTGTCCGTGGTTAGATGGACCTTCTCAGAAACAGCGTTGGTCAGGGCACGGATGATGTTCTGTGACACGTGCTGGTGTAGGGCTGGGACGGCACATCGGGAAAAATAGTGGCGGCTGGGGACGGAATACCGAGGGGCAGCCACCGCCATGAGATTGCGAAAGGCCTCGGTCTCTACCAGCCTATAGGGCAGCATCTCCAGGCTAAGCAATTTGGAGATGTGGACGTTGAGGGCTTGGGCATGTGGGTGGGTGGAACTGTATTTCCTCTTGCGCTCCAGCGTCTGCTGTAAAGACAGCTGAACGCTGCGCTGGGACACAATGGTGGACACTGTGAGGATCGTGGAGCAAGATGTGGTTTACCGGCGGGAGGCGCTCATGCCGGGGTCCTGGGCAGGGGGTTGACTAGCAGAGGCAGCGAGTGACACAAGGGAAGGAGCAGTGGTGTGACCCACAGGAGGTGAACGGCCTTGGTTCCATTGAGTGGGGTGTTTAGCACTCATATGCCTGCGCATGCTGGTGGTGGTTAGGCTAGCAGTGGTGGCACCCCTGCTGATCCTGGTGTGGCACAGGTTGCACACCACAGCCGTCGGTCATCCTCAATTTCTTTAAAGAACCTCCAGACTTGCGAACATCTAGGCCTCGTGAAACAGTTTCTGCTGATGCACCAGCTCTGGCCCTGCTTCTCCCTCTGGCCACACCACTGCCTCTTCCAACCTGTTCTGGTGCAGCACTCGCCTCTGCCTCAGAAGCACTGTCTTCACTCGGCTTATCAACCCAGCTTGGGTCAGTCACCTCGTCATCCTCTGATTCCTCAGTCTGCTCCCCCCTCGGACTTCCTGCCCTGACAACAACTTCACCACTGTCTGACAACCGTGTCTCCTCATCGTCCGACACCTCTTTACACACTTCTTCCACTAAGTCAACATTGTCATCATCATCATTACCCACAGACTGCGACAGTTGGAAAACTTGGGCATCGGGAAATAGGTCCGCAGCAACCGGAGAAGTGGTTTGTGACTCTGGGAAAGGGTCCAGAAAACAGTTCCTCAGAGTATGCCAGATCGCATTCCAAATTTTCCTGGGAGGGGGCAGACTGGGGGGAAGGAGGTTGAGGTGGAGGAGCCAGAGGAGTGCTCCTTTGGGTAACGTGGGTGGACTGCGTGGAAGACTGACTGGTGGACAAATTACTTGAAGCATTGTCCGCAATCCACGACATCACCTGTTTGCACTGTTGTGGTTTCAACAGTGCTCTACCATGTGTCCCTGTAAGTTGAAACATGAAGCTAGGGATTGTAGCTCTGCGGTGTTCCCCTGCTCCCTCATCAGCAGGTACTGTCTCACCCTGCCCAGGACCACGGCCTCTGCCCCCTGCAGTAATTGAATGCCCATGCCCTCGCCCACGCCCTTGTCCTCGACCCTTAGCCCTGGGGTTCAACATTATCTGTATATAAGTATATTATATATACCAAAAAAAAATTGGCCTGCTGTACAGAAACCCACACACTTGTTCAATCTGAACAAGTTAATATATAGGTGGATAAGTTAGAGCAAAATTACGTATGTTATTACGTACCGTGCAGTATGGAGCAATTACACTGAAACTATTAGATTAGGCAGACTTGGTCTGCTTAAGTGCAACCCAGACAAATGTCGCACAAAGATTTTTGTAATGTAGCTGTATCAGTGAGAGCAAAAGACCTTTTTTAATTAAGTGACGTACAGAATGGGTCACCTGGACAGAAAATACGGATTGTGGTTTGTGGTGACTGGACAGCTGAACTGTGACACACAGAATGGTTCCACACAGCTGTATGAAATGGATTTGTATCACTGAGATAAAACAACAAAAAAACTATTTTTTACATATTTTTTTTAATATATTTTATAATATTATATATATATATATATATATATATATATATATATATATATATTTTTTTTTTTTTTTTTTTAATGTGACGTGCAGAAACTATCAGAGAGCAAACTCAGCCCCTGCTCAGGGTTGCAACAAGAATTTTTTCTTTTTTGTGGACAACTTATCCGAAATTCACGGACGGCCAACAGTTTTAACGGACAAATTGGAAAACCATAATGAAGGCTAAATATTATAAGTAATCCATGTCTGTAGCTCAATGTACTGATCAGAACTCATTACCAACATTTACTGTGAGCTGTAAAATGATAATAATTACCACCAAAATTATCTAGTCAAGTATCTCCAACCTCAAAAAAATCACGGACACCTCTATTTCTTTTCACGGACAGAGGAAAAAAGCTGCCTATTTTTACGGACTGTCCAGAAATTTCTGGACGGTTGGCAACCCTGCCCCTGCTGACTGTGGCTATTTTGACTGCAACCCAGACAAATGTCGCACAGAGATTTTTGTAATGTAGCTGAATCAGTAAGAGCAAAAGACCTTTTTTAATTAAGTGACATACAGAATGGGTCACCTGGACAGAAAATACGGATTGTGCTTTGTATATAGGTGGATAAGTTAGAGCAAAATTACGCATTTTATTGCGTACCGTGCAGTATGGACAAATACACTGAAACTATTAGATTAGGCAGACTTGGTCTACTTAAGTGCAACCCAGACAAATGTCGCACAGAGATTTTTGTAATGTAGCTGT
>ONZH01028454.1:0-12467 GCA_900303285.1 Rhinella marina | reverse complement strand
GGGAGGGGAAACGAATTCTAAGTGCGCCATCGCCGTTATACTCGAACGAAATCGAGTACGCCAAATAGCGTAGTATTCGATCGAATACCAGCTCGATCGAACACTACTCGATCATCTCTAGCTATTACCTGGATCATCTGGAAATTATCAGGAATGTTTGGCTAAGTCACAGTAATTGAGTATGCATTAAACCATTCTCTTCAATGAAGCTGCAATACCAGAAACAAACTGTGGACAGACGTGGCACTATTTTTTAATTAATAGGATAATGGCATGAGCTTGAATCTTTTCCATGACAAAAAACTAAAATAATCAGTTCCCTGTCAATAAAAAACGCTGCAGACAATATTGAGTTCATTGTTACTGAATGCAAAACAAGGTTCTGCATTCAGCCAGTTTGTAGGGAATAACATAATGATGTCACATATATTTTTGGAGCTTAGGAGGATGGATACATGTAGATAAGACAAAATCAGTTCATTTAGAAAATAATTATTAAGTAAAATAAAATAAATATAAACAAATTAAAAAAAGTTTAAAAAAAATAACCTACACAAAAAAATAACTGACACAAATACATTTTGCATTGGTGTCAGGTGCTCAGTCGATAATATGCTCCTGTCACACAAAATAAATGTCACTCTAAACACAAATTAATTGCTGTATCTTTGGCATCATGTTCATGTTTTGTAGCCAAGCTCTATTTTGATTTTGCCTTTCTTAATAAAGTTCCATACTTTAGCTGATTAGCATTCATGCACAGATGCTGCGTGTAAAACTAAGTAAGGACAATTCTAAAGCAGGATTTTTTTTTGTGTTGATATATTTGACTGCAATGCACAGGAGAATTAGTGAATTAATTTTTTAGATAAATACTGTTGATTGCATGAACTACCTTAAAAGGGTTCTCCAAGATATACATATTAATGGCTTATCCTTGGGATAGTTCATCAATTTGAAATCTACAGGAGTCTGACACCCGGTACCACCGCCAATCAACTGGCCAAACACAGCACCATACATTGTTTAGCAGCTGTGCTTCGTATGCAGCTGAGCCCCATTTACTTGAATGGGGCTGAGTAGTGCCTCGGTCAGTTGACCTATGAAAGTGACATCACATGGCCTTGGTAGAAATCCTTAAAGAGGACTTATGACCGGTCCTAACATCACAATATAAGTACCTGGCACTGTAGGACATTATGTTATAGATGTAATTTTTTCCAGCTCTGCTGATCTGTTGCCCTGCTGTGCCCCCCGTTCTGGTTTCCTGCCTTGTATGCTAATAGTATCATACAGGGAGGAGGAGACGCCAGCTTTTCTCAGGGGGCGTCTTCTTCTCCCTGGCTGTGAGGAGAAAAGCTGGGGGTCTCCTCCTCCCTTTACCAATGCTATCTATTAGCATACAGGGCATAAAATAAGAACTGGGGGCACAGTGGCGCAACAGAGCAGCCCCACTGAAAAAAAAAATACAGCAATGACATCTACTAATAACGTCTTACAGTGCCAAGTATTTGTATTGTAATATCAGGACTGGTGAAAGGTCCCCTTTAAGCACTCAGGGAGCATCTCTGATCCGAAGCTTGATCAACACCATAACCATTGTTTCTGAGGACTACTTGACATTTGTTTCAGACCAACTTCTGGCACCTCTCAACAGGTATTCCAGTCCAGGACAATTGGACTACAGTACAGTCATGGCCAAAAGTTTTGAGAATGATACAAATATTAATTTAATATTTAATATTTAATTAAGTCTACTGCTTCAGTTTTTATAATGGCAATTTGCATATACTCCAGAATGTTATAAAGAGTGATCAGCTTAACAGCAATTACTTGCAAAGTCAATATTTGCCTAGAAAATGAACTTTATCCCCCAAAACACATTTCAACATCATTGCAGCCCTGCCTTAAAAGGACCAGCTAACATTGTTTCAGTGATTGCTCCATTAACACAGGTGTGGGTGTTAATGAGGACAGGGCTGGAGATCAATCTGTCATGATTAAGTAAGAATGACACCACTGGACACTTTAAAAGGAGGCTGGTGCTTGGCATCATTGTTTCTCTTCTGTTAACCATGGTTATCTCTAAAGAAACACGTGCAGTCATCATTGCACTGCACAAAAATAGCCTAACAGGGAAGAGTATCGCAGCTAGAAAGATTGCACCTCAGTCAACAATCTAATGCATCATCAAGAACTTCAAGGAGAGAGGTTCCATTGTTGCCAAAAAGGCTCCAGGGCGCCAAGAAAGACCAGCAAGCGCCAGGACCGTCTCTTAAAAGTGTTTCAGCTGCGGGATCGGGCTACCAGCAGTGCAGAGCTTGCTCAGGAATGGCAGCAGGCAGGTGTGAGTGCATCTGCACGCACTGTGAGGCGGAGACTCTTGGAGCAAGGCCTGGTCTCAAGGAGGGCAGCAAAGAAGCCACTTCTCTCCAGAAAAAAACATCAGGGACAGACTGATATTCTGCAAAAGGTACAGGGAGTGGACTGCTGAGGACTGAGGTAAAGTCATTTTCTCTGATGAATCCCCTTTTTGATTGTTTGGGACATCTGGAAAACAGCTTATTCAGAGAAGACGAGGTGAGCGCTACCACCAGTCTTGTCTCATGCCAACTGTAAAGCATCCTGAAACCATTCATGTGTGGGGTTGCTTCTCAAGCCAAGGGAATCGGCTCTCTCACAGTCTTGCCTAAAAACACAGCCATGAATAAAGAATGGTACCAGAATGTCCTCCGAGAGCAACTTCTCCCAACCGTCCAAGAGCAGTTTGGCGATCAACAATGCCTTTTCCAGCATGATGGAGCACCTTGCCATAAAGCAAAGGTGATAGCTAAATGGCTCAGGGAACAAAACAGAGATTTGGGTCCATGGCCTGGAAACTCCCCAGATCTTAATCCCATTGAGAACTTGTGGTCAATCATCAAGAGACGGGTGGACAAACAAAAACCTACAAATTCTGACAAAATGCAAGCATTGATTGTGCAAGAATGGACTGCTATCAGTCAGGATTTGGTCCAGAAGTTGATTGAGAGCATGCCAGGGAGAATTGCAGAGGTCCTGAAGAAGAAGGGTCAACACTGCAAATATTGACTTGCTGCATTAACTCATTCTAACTGTCAATATAAGCTTTTGTTACTCATAATATGATTGCAATTATATTTCTGTATGTGATAAAAACATCTGACAAACACACATAAAAACAGAGGGCAGCAGATCATGTGAAAATATAATATTTGTGTCATTCTCAAAACTTTTGGCCATGACTGTACATTCAACAGTTCTGCATTTTTTGGTTTGCCCAATAAACAGTATCACGGAAAAAAAGTGGTCTAAAATGGCAGAGAAGTGCTCAAAACCCCATATGCTGTTGCGCATATAAAACCGGGGGAGCAAATCCTGCACATGTGATCCGTTGCTAACAGGAATCCCCAGCAAAAATGCATACAATGGAGGATGCCTGCAGCGGACCACATGTAGCACAAAAACATCCTACACAAGATAACCAATAGTGTGGATGTGACAAACTATATAATCAAACAAATCACGGAAAAAGGTGCAGTACAACGGTAAATGTAATTGATAATATGTGGGTAAACCGTCACGCTGATGTTAAAATGAGACTTTCTCCAATATATTCTCAAGAACATACCGGAGCCCGAGCACTGTGTCAAGGTATCTCAGAGTGGCTCGGGACCTAACGCTAACCTACCTATGCTGTATGGGCAATTACAGAAGGAGCATACAGGCCGACACACAGCGACCAGCTCCCGGTTACCTCCAGCGTGAGATCACACATACAATGGGAGGGGGCGGAGGCTGTGAGTCCCACCTATCAATGACTCATGTGACTCAGGCAGAACAGGTGCACCAGAATGTTACCATAAGATCTAAGTCTAGGCACATTCAAACCTGGAGTTGCCACACCTCCAGATGTAAATGTACAAACACAATCACGGAAAAACAGTGGTCTATTGCGTCACCTTTTGCTGCGATTACAGCTGCAAGTCGCTTGGGGTATGTCTCTATCAGTTTTGCACACCTAGAGACTGAAATTCTTGCCGATTCTTCCTTGCAAAACAGCTCGAACTCTTTGAGGTTGGATGGAGAGTGTTTGTGAACAGCAGTTTTCAGCTCTTTCCACATATTCTCAATTGGATTTGGATCTGACCAGAGCACCTTCTTCCACGTTTGGTGTGTCTCCAAGGTGGCTTGTGGCAAACTGTAAACGAGACTTTTTATAGATATCTTTGAGAAATGGCTTTCTTCTTGCCACTCTTCAATAAATGCCAGATTTGTGAAGTGTTTGACTGATAGTTGTCCTATGGACAGACTCTCCCACACCGGGTGTAGATCTCTGCAGTTCATCCAGAGTGATCATGGGCCTCTTGGCTGCATCTCTGATCAGTCTTCTCCTTGTTTGAGATGAAAGTTTAGAGGGACGGCTGGGTCTTGGTAGATTTGCAGTGGTCTGATACTCCTTCCATTTCAATATAATCGCTTGCACAGTGCTCCTTCGGCTGTTTAAAGCTTTGGAAATCTTTTGGTATCCAAATCCAGCTTTAAACTTCTCCACAACAGTATCATGGACCCGCCTGGTGTGTTCCTTGGTCTTCATGGTGCTCTCTGTGCTTTAAACAGACCCCTGATACTATCACAGAGCAGGTGCATTTATACGGAGACTTGATTACACACAGGTGGATTCTATTTATCTTCATCAGTCATTTAGGACAACATTGGATCATTCAGAGATCCTCAATGAACTTCTGGAGTGAGTTTTCTGAACTGAAAGTAAATGGACTGAATAATTTTGCACGCCCCACTTTTCAGTTTTATTATTACAAAAAAAGTTTAAATGATCCAATAAATTTCGTTCCACTTCACAATTGTGACCCACTTGTTGATTATTCACTAAAAATGTATAAGTAAAAATAAGTATAAGTATAAATGTTATATCTTTTTGTTTGAAGCCTGAAATGTGGCCAAAGGTTGAAAAGTTCCAGGGGGCCGAATACTTTTGCAAGGCACTGTATTATCAATTACGTTTTCCATTGTAGTGCACCTTTTTCCGTGATTTGTTTGCCCCATAAATAGGGATGAGCGAACTTTTGAAAAGTTTGGTTTGGCGAATTTTCGTAAAGTTCGGATTCATACGAACCGAACCTAAAACGAACCTTGCTATAACGGCTGAATAATTGCTGCAACAATAATGGGAGTCTGGTAGGGTATAGTTTCGTTTACTTGCAGTTGCTATTACAATGAAAAAAGTGGAAAAAAATCAAAGTGACTTCAACAACAATGGCGACGCAAAATATACGCATATTTGAGAATTTACACTAATGCGTACGCTAATGCGAACATTCCCGCACAAATAACGAACATACAGTGTAGCGTTGTCAAAGGTACGCTACTTAACTGAATATGTACGCATTAGCGTACGCATACACTGCGTCTGCGAACATTCCTACTCAAGTAACGAACATACAGTGTAGCGTTGTCAAAGGTACGCTACTTAACTGAATATGTACGCATTATCGTACGCATACACTGCGTCTGCGAACATTCCTACTCAAGTAACGAACATACAGTGTAGCGTTGTTAAAAGTAGTCTACTTAACGGAATACGTACGCATTAGCGTACATTCTCAATAAATATGCGTATATTTTGCGTCGCCGTTATTTTAACCAGATTCTTTACGAACTTTCTCAAAATTCGGTTGGGTGACGAACCGAACTTTTGGGAAAGTTCGTAACGAATCTGGTTCGTTACGGTTCGGTTCGCTCATCCCTACCCATAAACCCAATATCACCCCGCAAATTCTCTATGGGATTGACGTCAGGGGATTGGGCTAGTCACTCCATTAATTCAATACTGTTTGTAACAAAGATTTTGTTCGCTTACTTGTATGTTTTGGGTCATTGTCATGGCATGTCTTGGCATGGGGCAACAGGATCTCTTCAAGTACTTTGATATATTCACACTGACCATTGAATCTCTAGTGTGCGATAACTAGACCCAACACCGTGATATGAGAAATATCCCATATTATGATTTTTATACCACGATGCTTTACTATCTGCACAGTGTACTGTCACTTGAATTCAGTGCTTAGAGATCTTCTGACATAAAGTCTGCTGCCACATCAGAGCTAAAACAGTTGTGCCATTTCTCTTTGGGCCAGTCAATTGTGTTCCTTAGCATATTTTAACCTATTTTTTTTAGATAACAGGACTTTGTAGGGAGTTTTTGTTGGAAACTTGGCTTCACTTAATTGTCTTTTGATTTTAGCAGTACTCACTGGTAATTTCAGATCTTCTTTGATCTTTGTGGAAGTAATCATTGGCTTAGCTTTAGTCATTTTGGCTATTCTATGATCCATTTGAACAGTAGTAACCCACTTCCTTCAAGTTTTGATTTCCACTTCAATAATTTTCAGATCATTTTAGCCATGTAGCCTATAATTTGCTGCATTTCTCTTTATGTTTTTCCCTCTCCAGATCAACTTTTAATCAAAATATGTTCTTCATCAGAACAATGTCTGGAATGACCCATTTTCCCAAGTATTTCTTAAGGAATTGCACTATAACATGTGTAATATTTGCCACCCTCCTACCTTAACCACTTCAGCTCTGGGCCATTTACCCCCTTCCTGACCAGGCCTAATTTTTCAAATCTGACATGTGTCACTTCATGTGGTAATAACTTTGGAACACTTTTACTTAGCCAAGCGATTCTAAGATTGTTTTCTCGTGACACATTGTACTTCAAGTTAATGGTAAACTTGAGTCGATAAGTTTTAATTTTATTTATAAAAAAATCCAAAAGTTACCGAAAATTTGAAAAAATTCACTGTTTTCTAAATTTCAATCTCTCTGCTTTTAAGACAGATAGTGATGCCCCATAAAATACTTTTTAATTTACATTCCCCATATGTCAACTTTATGTTGGCATCATTTTGATAGTGTCATTTTATTTTTTTAGGACAGTAGAAGGTTTAGAATTTTAGACGCAATTTTTGCTAATTTGCAAAATCAACTTTAAGGACCAGTTCAGTTCTGAAGTCAGTTTGTGGGCTTACATAATAAAAACCACCCATAAATGACCCCATTTTAGAAACTACACCCCTCAAACTATTCAAAACTGATTTTAGAAATGTTGTTAACCCTTTAAGTATTCCACAGGAATTAAAGCAAAATAGATGTGAAATTTCAAAATTTCACTTTTTTTGCAGATTTTCCAATTTAATAATTTTTTCCTGTAGCACATCAAGGGTTAACAACAAAACAAAACTCAATATTTATTACCCCGATTCTGCAGTTTGCAGAAACACCCCACATGTGGTCGTTATGTGGTGGTGTTATTTGGGGATACGCCAGGGCTCAGAAGGGGAGGAGCAGTATCTGCATTTTCTAACATGGAATTTTTTGTCATGGTTTGTAAGAGTGATAACTTTTTAATTTTTTGTGGACTGAGCTGCGTGAGGTCTTATTTTTTGCGGGACAAGCTGTGCTTTTTATTGGCACCATTTTGGGGTACATATGGCTTTCTGATCACTTTTTAATCTAATTTTTGGGAGGTTAACTAAAAAAAAAGCAGTTTAGGGGCATTTTTCTATATTTTTTTTACACCGTTCACTTGATGGGGTAGATCATGTGATATTTTTGTAGAGCCAGTTGTTACGGACGCAACAATACCAAATATGTCTATTTTTTATTTATTTTTTTACGTTTTACACAATAACAGCATTTTTAGAAGAAAAATCATGTTTTTGTGTTGCAGTTTTTTAAGAGCCATTTTTTTTTCATTTTTCGGGCTATAATCTTGTGTGGGGACTCATTTTTTGCGGGATGAGGTGACGTTTTTATTGCTACCATTTTGGGATGCATACGACTTTTTGATTGTTTAATATTATGTTTTTTGGTAGGTGATGCGACAAAAAAAGCTGTTTTGGCTTAATTTTTATTAGATTTTTTTATGCAGTTCACTTTATGGGGTAGATCATGTGATATTTTTATAGAGACGGTCGTTTCGGACGCGGTGATACCAAATATGTGTATCTTATTTATTTATTTTTATTCGTAACTTTTTTTAATGAAATATTTGGGGGGAAATTATTTTTTTATATATATATGTGATTTTTTTTTTTTTATGATACTCTATTTTTTTTTTTTTTTTACACTGTGTCCCCCATAAGGTCATACAAGACCTCAGGGGGACATTTAACTTCACTTTTTTTTTTTTTTTTTTTTTTTTACACTTGATTTCTCCTGTAACTGGGGCTGACAGTAACTGGGGCCCCAGTTACAGGGGAAATACATCCCCAGAGAGGCTGTACAGCATAATACTATGCTGTACAGCCTCAGTGCAGGGCTGATCGGGTCTATGAGAGACCCGGCAGCTCCTGCACTGTCCCGGCCCCGGCGATCACGTGACCGCCAGGCCGGAACAGGAAGCGCAATAGCGCTTCCTGATATGTATACACAGCGCTCGTTGAGCGCTGTGTATACAGCGATCTAGAAGGCAGGGACCCCTGGGAACGGTCCCTGCCTTCTCTTTGGGGTACCCTGCTGTCACTGACAGCAGGTACCCCACTGTGCAGCTGCACGATTAGCATGCAGCTGCTATCTCTGAATGGACGTTTAGAAACGGCCATTCAGAGATAGATAACCACTTCCCGGACGTTTATAGTCAACGTGCGGACGGGAAGTGGTTAAATAAGTACTCAGGGCATATAAGAAACATAACAGGCCACTATTATTGCGTGGACGCAAAATAATGCTTTTTGAAGACTTTTCAGCAGAAGTCACTCGACGAAGGCGGGAATTCTCATCTCTATGCTCCGAGATACATCGCCAACAGATTAAATTTGCATTACTCTATCCTGCAATCTTGCGAATTTACAACTCTGATGGCTCACTGGAAACCTACCACAATATACAGGAAGCAAGAGAGGCTTTACAACATGTCATCGAAGAGACTTTAGAAAACGCACATCCAGAGTCTCGACGCCGTTGATATTCACCATATAGGAAGTCATCAACTGACCTGACAGGAGACAGTATGGAACAAGAACCCAAAGAACACAGGAAAAGAGCCTGGGAACACCAGGGTTCCTGAGTCGGGACAGTTTCGGTTATGATCGCTGGTGTAGTATATAATAGCATAAATGCTTGTTCCAATTAGAGTAATATATCCTGGCCATCACAGAGAATAGTTAAATGTTGAGTATTCATTTCTCATCATAGATGTAATAAACCAATCTTTTTGCTGAGCCCCCCCTTTTTATTTTGTTTTATTTCTTTACTGTTTTTGTATCATTGCAATAGAGCGATGCATGCGATATGCCTTCTTGTTCAAGAGTGACCTAATTGGGTGATCTGTGCTCATGCTGGGAAGAAGTGAGGTTCACAACTGTAGTCCTTTAAAACTTGTTATTTCAATGTTTTTATTGTTAGGCTAGGGCTACACGGCGACAGTTGTCGCGCGACACCTGTCGCAGCCAGGATCCCTGAGTAGCGTGTTGGATTTCTTGCGACTGCCGCGGCGATCCCATTCATCTCTATGGGATCCCCGCTACTCAGGGATCCTGGCTGCGCCGGGTGTCACGCGACAACTGTAGCCGTGTAGCCTTAGCCTTATACCTGGTTATATGGTTTAATCAGGAATGTTGGGAGGGATGGGTACATGCATCTCAGTGAATACTAAAAGTTTCATTGTCGCTTGGTAGGCTTGTGAAAGACGTGTTGTCTAACTTAACTTTTAGCCATGATAATAATTAGAGATGAGCAAATTGAATCTGATGAAGTGGAATTTGTTACGAATTTCATGGAAAATTCGATTTGCAACGAATGCGAATTTCCTGGAGATTCGTAGTAACGAATCTTTTTTTTTTTCCTAAAATGGCCACAAGCACATGGCATGACATGGGGAAAGGATTTCTGGGACAAAGAAGTAAACGCCCACAATGCGATCAAATGAATACATGTAGCCAATTAGCATCTAGCTAGGTCCTGCGATGTCCCAGCCCTATAAATAGCTCTGCAGTGCTGGAAAGCGCCATTTTCCATGAGATTTAGAGCAGGGACAGATGTGTGCTGCGTTAGGGCAAGTGATAGGAAAACGTTATAAATTACAAGAAAAGAGATCAGGGATAGATAACCTGAATTGCATGAATAGGAGAGGGACGATTTGTGGACAGAAAATCAGGCAGTGAATCGCTATCCATATACACTGCAGCAGCAGTGCCTCTTGTACAGCACTGCAATGTCTTCTGAAGGCTGTTTTGGGGTGCTTCATGCAAAGAAGCACCACTAGTGTCACTTTTTTGCAGTGCAGTGAAATAGGGTCAGAGCCTTGTTTAGGGGTACATAAAAAAAATATATATATAACAAAAAATAGTGAATCTCAGTTTGTGGGGTTATTAGTTTTAGTTTTAAATTAGTATTTTAGGCCTTATTCGCCATCCAAGCCGAAAAGCGTGACATTGTTGTAAGGTAGTCAGTAAATATCATTTCAAAAAAATGTATACATCTCAGTTTGTGGGGTGTTTAGTTTCAAATCAGTATTTTAGGCCTCATTTGCCATCCAAAAAGAAAAGCGTGATATTGCTGTAAGGTAGTCAGTGAATATCATTTAAAAAAATTATATATATATCTCAGTTTGTGGGGTGTTTAGTTTCAAATCAGTATTTTAGGCCTCATTCGCTATCCAAGCAGAAAAGCGTGATATTGCTGTAAGGTAGTCAGTAGAGATGAGCGAACATGCTCTTCCGAGCTTGGTGCTCGTTCGAGCATTAGGGTATTCGCATATGCTCGCTACTCGGACGAGCATATCGCGATCCTTGAGGTAATGACATCTTCCTCTTCCGGCATGTTAGGCGCCTTTTCTCAGCCAATCAGCATGTAGGACAGTCTTTAGTACCTCCTAGCATCACGTGGGGCCCCTACACGTCGATAGCAGGGATTGGCTGGCCAGATCAGATGACCTGGGAATATAAGAATCTGGTCCCGTACTGCTCGCGTCAGACGCCGCCTGCATGAGATTAGGGATAGAACTGCTGTCTGTCAGGGAGAGTGTTAGGGCCTAAATTAAGATTTTGGTTAGGCAGGAATCATTCTCAAAGAACCCAACAGCCCTTCTAAGGCCTACAAGCACCTTTTTTTGGTCTCCTCCTGGCTGCTGGCTGGGACTTGTAGTGCAGCTACCGCCATCTTGGCTGCACACTGTGCACAAGGACAGCACGTGGTCCACACAGACCCAAAAGAAATTGCCCAAAGTCCTCTCAGTACTCATTTTTGCTGCTGCTGGTGCTGCTGCTGTACCTTGGTTTGCTGGGATCTGTAGTACAGTTTACAGTTTACAGTTTAGGGAATACGTTTTTTTCTCTCAGTTATATATTATACAGTGCAGTGCAAAATTCAGTGGTTTGCGGTACAATAGCCGCCGTCTAAAGACTACATTTTTTCTCTCAATTATATATACTACAGTGCAGTGCAAAATTCTGTTGTGTGCTGCACACTAGCCGGAGTGTAGAAAATATACGTCTTTTCTCTCAGTTATATATCATACAGTGCAGTGACAAATTCAGTGGTTTGCGGTACAATAGCCGCCGTCTAAAGACCACATTTTTTTCTCTCAGTCATATATCATACAGTGCAGTGACAAATTCAGTGGTTTGCGGTACAATAGCCGCCGTCTAAGGACTACGTTTTTTCTCTTAATTATATATACTACAGTGCAGTGCAAAATTCTGTCGTATGCTGCACACTAGCCGGAGTGTAGAAAATATACGTCTTTTCTCTCAGTTATATATCATACAGTGCAGTGACAAATTCAGTGGTTTGCAGTACAATAGCCACCGTCTAAAGACTACGTTTTTTCTCTCAGTTATATATTATACAGTGCAGTCAAAAAAATTTCGTGTGCTGCACACTAGCCGGAGAGTAGACAATATACGTCTTTTCTCTCAGTTATATATCATACAGTGCAGTGACAAATTCAGTGGTTTGCGGTACAATAGCCGCCGTCTAAAGACTACGTTTTTTCTCTTAATTATATATACTACAGTGCAGTGCAAAATTCTGTCGTATGCTGTACACTAGCCGGAGTGTAGAAAATACACGTCTTTTCTCTCAGTTATATATCATACAGTGCAGTGACAAATTCAGTGGTTTGCAGTACAATAGCTGCCGTCTAAAGACTAGGTTTTTTCTCTTAGTTATATATCATACAGTGCAGTGACAAATTCAGTGGTTTGCGGTACAATAGCCGCCGTCTAAAGACTACGTTTTTTCTCTCAATTATATATACTACAGTGCAGTGCAAAATTCTGTCGTGTGCTGCACACTAGCCGGAGTATAGAAAATATATGTCTTTTCTCTCAGTTATATATCATACAGTGCAGTGACAAATTCAGTGGTTTGCAGTACAATAGCTGCCGTCTAAAGACTAGGTTTTTTCTCTCAGTCAT
>ONZH01028453.1:0-61680 GCA_900303285.1 Rhinella marina | reverse complement strand
CTCGCTATTCCCGTCCCTAGCCGCCACTACTTTCCCGGGAGTGCCGTCCCCGCCCTGCACCAGCACGTGTCGCGTAACATCAGGCGGGCCCTGAGGTACGCAGTCAGCGCAAAGGTCCACTTGACCACCGACTCGTGGACAAGCGCTTGCGGCCAGGGACGCTACATCTCTTTGACGGCACACTGGGTGAATGTAGTGGAAGCGGGGACGGGGTCGCCAAACAGAGACGGCCTACCTACCACCCCCGCCCAAGATTGCCAGCATGGGTTCTGATAAACCCCCCTCCTCCTCCTCCTCCTCCTCTGCCTTAACATCGCCCTCAGCCGCTAGCTGGAAGTCGTTGCAGTTCTGGCGCGGGAGACGTCAGCAGGCGGTGCTTAAGCTCATCAGCTTGGGCGACAGGAAGCACAGCGCCCCAGAGGTGAGGGACGCCATATTGCAGCAGACGGAGATGTGGCTGTCGCCGCTGCAGCTAGGACCAGGCATGGTCGTGTGCGATAACGGCCGTAACCTGGTGGCGGCTCTGGAGCTTGCCGAACTCGATCACGTACCATGCCTGGCCCACGTTTTAATCTGGTAGTCCAAAAATTTCTAAAGACTTACCCCAACCTGGCAGAGCTACTGGTGAAAGTGCGGCGCTTGTGCGCTCACTTTCGGAAGTCAACTGTAGCTGCTGCTAGCTTAAAAAAACTCCAGCAACGCCTCCATTTGCCTGAACATCGGCTGTTGTGCGACCTGCCGACTCGCTGGAATTCCACCTATTCCATGTTGGCCAGGGTGTGTGAGCAGCAGAGAGCATTGATGGAGTACCAGATTATGAATCCACGCGTTGCCTCCAACTCAGCTCCCTCAGTTTGCCAACCACGAGTGGCCATGGATGGCAGACATATGCGATGTACTGCGTATCTTTGAGGAGTCCCACCAAGAAGGTCAGCAGCGAGGACGCTATAGTGAGCGTAACCATCCCGCTCCTATGCGTCCTTAAAGAATCGCTCATCGCAATAAGGGAGAACGCATTGCACGCAGAGGAGACGGGGGTAGGAGGAGACGCAACGGAGCTACACAGTCAGACCACACTTTTGTCTGCTTCACGGTGGCAGTTGCAGGAGGAGGAGGATGAGGAGGAGGAGGATGACGTGGAGGTGGCTGTGGAAGAGGAGGAGGATGCTGGCGCGAGGGTTAGCAGTCAGGCTGTGTGCGTCCCATTGGTTCAGCGCGGATGGGGCGGAGAGGAGGCAGAAGAGGAAGAGGAGGAAATGGCAAGTGATCCTTCTGGTGGGGGCAGTGAGGTCATGCCTATTCAGAGTCTGGCACACATGGCTGACTTCATGCTGGGCTGCTTTTCCCGGGACACACATGTTGTCCGGATAGTGGAGAACAAACTGTACTGGGTCTTCGCAATCCTGGACCCCCCGGTATAAAGATAACGTCTCTTCTTTTATTCCGGTAGAGGAGAGGACGAATCGATTGCTGGAATACCAGAGGGAACTCGTGCAGAACATGGAGATTTTCCCACCCACCATCGCTGGCGGCAGAGAGGAGAGGGTCTCCCAGAGTCCCACAACATCCATCAGGCCCACAGCCACCAGGGGAACACTCTCCAAGGTGTGGGACACGTTCATGGCACCCCCTCGTGCAACTTCCATCACTGCGGGGCCCGCTATCAGCAGGAGGGACAAGTATCGGCGGATGTTGCGGGAGTACCTGGCAGACCGTACCCCTGTCCTCCCCGATCCCTCGGCGTCCTACACTTACTGGGTCTCCAAGTTGGACACGTGGCTGGAACTGTCCCTGTACGCCTTGGAGGTGCTTGCCTGCCCTGCCGCCAGCGTGCTGACGCTAATCAAAATGAACAGCAAGTGGATTGACCCGGACTTTGCTTCTCCAACAGTGGAAAGCAGCCAAAAGTGAAGTGCCATCTGTATGAAGTGCCATTTCCTCCTCCACCTCCTCCTCCTCCTCCTTAACCGCCGTAGAATTGCTCCGTAAATAAGAAAAATTTATATATTTATGGCTCACCTCTTGGGCCTCCACAAAATGTTTAAGAGGTCTCACCTCTTGGGCCTCCATATAATTTTAACAGGTCTCACCTCTTGGGCCTCCACATAATTTTTAAGAGGTCTCACCTCTTGGGCCTCCACAAAATCTTTAAGAGGTCTCACCTCTTGGGCCTCCACATAATTTTTAAGAGGTCTCACCTCTTGGGCCTCCACAAAATGTTTTAACAGGTGTCACCTCTTGGGCCTCCACATAATTTTTAAGAGGTCTCACCTCTTGGGCCTCCACAAAATGTTTAAGAGGTCTCACCTCTTGGGCCTCCACATAATTTTTAAGAGGTCTCACCTCTTGGGCCTCCACAAAATCTTTAAGAGGTCTCACCTCTTGGGCCTCCACATAATTTTTAAGAGGTCTCAGCTCTTGGGCCTCCACATAATTTTTAAGAGGTCTCACCTCTTTAGCCTCCACACAATTTTTAAGACGTCTCACCTCTTGGGCCTCCACAAAATCTTCCATGAGCCTCTGGCCAGCCCACGGACCCTTCCTGCCTTTTGCGGTCCTACGCATCCCTCAACATCCCCACTGCTTTACCTGCTAGACATGACACTGGGCCAGGTCGGGTCACTGACATCTCTAGCGCCAACAATTTGGGCATTTTAAGGCTTCTGCATGTGTTTGAGTTGTTTTTACATTTTAAAGAAGACATGTCTGACCACATTTCACACACACACACAATGACAATTAGGGGTGGGGTCTATTTGCTTTCCCCCTTGCCTATGCCATCTGAGGTTGTCATAGGCAACGTGATTTTAAGGGGTGCAGAATTTCATCTTCTTTTTTGTCTAGTTTGGCTTGGGGTCCATGGCAATGTAGAGGAAAGAAGGTTTCCTTGTATGGTCTCACTTTACAGAGAAGTTAGATTGTCTTTGGAGTGTATTGTTGAGAGGCTGTGATAGTGGCGTAATAGTGCGACTTGGGCGCGTTATATGCACCCAGACATGCTTCCCCTGCTGTCCCAGTTGCATTCCAGCAGTGTTGGCATCCTTTTCTGAGGTTTCAGGGTGGACTTGGTGACCTCCAAGTGGTCGAATTGAGATTTCCAAGTGGCGAGCATTTTTTCCCCATAGACTTTAATGGGATTCGATATTCGGTCGAATAGTCGAATTTTGCGGTCTATTCGAATCGAATTTCGAACTTTCGAATATTTCACTACTCGCTCATCTCTAATAGTTACACTAATTAAAATTAGCCTATGGGGCAGATGGGCTAGTTAGGAGTGCATGACCAAATGGAGTAGCCACATCCCTGAATTAGTGGAGGCCTTTGAAGCACCATAAATGGCAAAGGGCCGAAGGGATCCAGCATGCATGTGGAACCAACACCCCCTGATTATACGGAAGCCAAGGTTGGCACAGAACAGGTAGGAAATAGTGTTAGGTTCCCGTCCTACAGAGATCACTTTGACGATTTGGTGGATGGGCTCAGATAATTTTATACAAAATATATTTGTCAAGAATCTCTGATTTACTAAACAAGCATAGCATTAGCTTCAGAATACCTCATATCACTATGGAATTTTGTGCTTTATCTGGTTGGCAGTGTGCCATTGCATTATATGTATTTTCCTTTCCTTGTGCATTTAGCCATAGCAACGTGCACCTGCGCACTGGGATGTGCTACTGAAATCCCCTTTTTTTCTTTGTAAGTGTTCCATTTTTGACTATAAAACTGCCTATAAGGTTTTGAGAGCTGTGTCCTATTTTATTAACGGAGAAACCATTTTATTTTTTTTGCCCAAAATCCACTAATGTGGCTATGGCTTACAGTTTGCTGAGGTAACCTACTTGTGTTGGCCACCACCTCCCAATTTAGACTCATCTATATGGGCCACTTTAAGTTCTCAATCCACTTATGGATGCAGAGGTAGCAGTCACACATGGGCCCTGGTGCCAGAAGGAGCCCAAAGGCCCCTTTGCTGTATGACAAGACACCAGTATATAAATAGCACATGGTACATGTGTGGGGGAGTTGTTCTAGACTTTGCAATGAGGCTCTTAAGCTTCAAGTTATGCCTAGGACCATTGATTATTATTCAAATCAAAAAGAAAACCACAGAGACACCATCACGTGTCTCAACGATGGTCAAAACTAGCCAGGCCTTTCACCGGGAAGGAACAACCAAGGGAAAGGCAGTCTCCAAAAGGAAACCACCTATGCCAAAGCATGGTATCCATCCATGGACAGCTGTTTTGGGGTATTTGCCCCTCATCAGTGTGGAGTAGGAATCTGGCTAGTAGGAGCAATGCCTAGTAGAGGACCATTTAAGAAAAGATGATTGACCTCAGGGAGATCAACCATAATCACCACAGAGACACCATCACGAGTCTCAACGTTAGTGAATCTAAAACAAGGCTCCCTGGTAAAAGCAATTTACAAATCAAAAAGAAAACAAAAGCTGTTTCGGGGTACCCCGAAACAGCTGCCTGTGGATGGATACCATGCTTTGGCATAGGTGGTTTCCTTTTGTAGACTGCCTTTCCCTTGGTTGTTCCTTCCCGGTGAAAGGCCTGGCTAGTTTTGACCATCGTTGAGACACGTGATGGTGTCTCTGTGGTTTTCTTTTTGATTTGCATATTGCTTTTCCCAGGGAGCCTTGTTTTAGATTCACCAACGTTGAGACTCGTGATGGTGTCTCTGTGGTGATGATGGTTGATCTCCCTGAGATCAATCATCTTTTCTTAAATAAACATTGATTATTATTAACTGCAATGCATCATGGATTTCTTTAGACATAGTTGTAGAGGTAAAGCTCTAAAAAATAAGCTATGGTAATATGTTTAAGAATGTTTCACTATATTTCTTGTGTTTGTGGCTTTCTATAGTTACAATAGTAACACAAGATTAAATAGGTATTATCTTCTGGCTTCTATGATGCATGAAGCATTCAGTTGTGTTTACAGGAGAGAATTCATATGGTTTAAGCTGGAGTATTTTTTAATTTATTGTCTGTTTAAACAAATCCTTTTCTAAATATCTTATTAGATCAGGCTTATAGACTACTAATTGTGATGAAGAATGGCAGATAGCCATGGTACACAGTGAATTTCCTATCATGTTAATGGGCCCCTTCCCTAAAAATGACAGTCCTTTTTCTTTTAATTTACCTTTTTAAAGAATATGTATCCTGGGTATCAAAACTAGTGGCACTAATTGAAAGAAAAAAGGGTTGGCTAGAAGAAAAAAAACATGCAAGAATAATGAACAAAGCATGTAGGCATGTATCCAGTTTCTGTTGTGTGAGGATATGACAAGTCCTCTTTAATATATAAAGTAATGTATAATTTTTGCATATATCAGACGTCTATGAGAATACATTAAACTTTACAACACAGATTTCTCACTTTCCAATAACCTGAAGTCCCTGTAAATGTTCCATAGGCAATAAAACCATCTAAAACACTGGCCAGTAACTAGCAAACAGCAAGACCCTAGCTATAAAGGGTTTAAATTTCACAGCCAAGCCCTGGTACCTGCGCTGGTCCAAAGGTCATTTGTCACATAAGAAGATAGAAGTATTATAAATGGCATATGGTAAGCGGTGGAGCTGTTACAGATTTTACATTAGGGTCAATTATCTAACGGCAGATAGGAATGAGGGGAGAGGAAGGGGATGCAGCTGCAGTTTTTCTCTCTCTATATGTGAAAGTGTAAGTTGGGTTTGGGAAAGCAGAACTGGCATCTCCAGCATCTGCTCAGTCAGTAGATATTCAGAGAGCGAAGCTTCTTTTTCTAAGAAAATGCAGCAGAATAGAAGGAGGCCAAAACACTTGTTAGAAACAACATTTAAGGCTGCATTGTATTTTATAAATATCTATAGTTACCTAAGAAGGGTATGTGATTTCTTTTCTGAAACCATAAGTATGCTTTAAATGATTTTCTAGTGTTTGATCTAGTATCTTTGCATTCTGTGTCTCCAGCTCCATAAGGACCACAATAAAATGTGTAATTCTGTGTTATTTGGTATACTTCTACAGTCAGAGAATTGTTTTGTCTTCAAGCAGACTCACCAGGAGCATGCATCATGGAATAAAGACGTCATTTTTATGACCATGCATTTGTTGGCAAGACTGACAAGGAAAAGGTATTTGTTTTTTCTTAGATTATACAGATCGTGTAGTACTCTAAAAGGAAGAAAAACGTGTCTGCGCTGCATTCTAAACAGAGGAAGCTGAGAAACCACCTCTGACAATACATCTAGAGTTTAAATCATTATTATTTTATACTATCAGTACTGATAGCTCATACTGCCTAACAACCAGGCTAATATTTACAGTTTGTCTGCTAGGCTCATGCCTTAAAAGGGGTTTTCCTCTTTAAACATTAGTGGCATGGAACCCCCATATCTAAGAAAAGTGAAAAAGCAGAGCAAATCTTCTTGGCTGATTCCTTAAATTCTGTAGAGGTCTATACAGATTGCCTGCTAAGAAAAAAAACCCTCTCCGCTCCACATTGAAATTACTTTTGTACATCAGTGGTAAATTTCTAAAAATTCTATAATTCTATGTTGCAACTTTTTGACTACAGCTAAAAGCAGTTTCAGTGTTAATGACCACATGCTAAATTGCCATTTAGCTGTCTAACCATGTGACCATTAACAATTATACTTTAAAGAGGTTGCCCTCTTTCTTTTTACTTCTGACCAATGTGTATGTAAGATGATTATATGACACGTATTAATATAATATAGTATTTGTTTATACTCTGCACCATTTTCTATATTTCTTAAGCCAAGTTTTTTGTGCTGTCTACACAGAGATCCTGTCCATAAAATGTCTGTCTATGGAAGGTCATGTGACCAAGCAAATCACCTAAACGTGATGTTTTCATCATCCAAATACAATGCACTTGCCATCTGTTCTTGAACTGTGGGGAGTTTAGTGCAGGTGCAATGTGTTTGAATTGTGGAGATTGTGATTTGCCTGGTCACAAGACCCTCCATCAGCAGCCATTTTATGGACAGGACCTCTCTGTGGACAGCACAAAAAACATGGCAAACAAGAGTGTGTATCTTATTAAATATAGAAAAAGGCACAGAATGTTAACAAAGGCAATGCAAGTAAAACTATATAGTCTTCTTATGAACACATTTGTCAATAGTAGCCAGAAAATGGCCAACCCCTTTAAGCTACAGTAAAGTTAAAAACTGTGGGGGCTGCATGGTGGTGCTGCTTTAGCAATTAGCATTCAGCCATTTAGCAATTGTACCTAAGTGACAGTGTGGCCATGAAAATCGCTTGTAAGTCACTCTTCTAAAAGTTTACATGTAAATCCAACATACAAGCAGAATTCACAAAGCAAATCTATACATCTATAGATGACAACTGCATATACCACAATGCATTGCAAGTAATTTTCTGAAATTCTGTGAGTAGAAGCCCATGTCCTGTGTACTATACAAACCATATTTGCCATTTGGACCATTACTTCAGCACAAAGCATTAACTAGAGTTTCTTAACATTGATAGGTTTCTATCACCAAAAGTTTGCTCTCTTGGCCAGGTGCCATTTACCACTGCAGACACATGAAGCAAAGCAGCTGCCTAAGTATTACAAGTGTATGGACCACAAGCAAGACTGAAAGTTCTTCACCGAGATAGTAAAGGCTGAGTTAGATGAGAGGATAGTTGTTTAGGTGATTAATGGCACGATTGATATTACCAAATTAACGTCAATGACAGAAGAACATTTTCATACAAGGATTATCGTCTACGAAATATTTCAAATTTTAGCATTTTTTCAGTCACTTAACTGAGGATTACTGACTGTATTCAGACAATTATAGTAGTGGAAGATAATTTGTAGTATACAGTACCTGCTTTGCTGAAATATCACACAATGAACTTTACATTACCATTAGTGATGAGTAAAGTATTTGAAAATTTGATTCAGCTGCTTCGCTAAAATTTTCAAAAGAAAATCTGCTTTGAGACAAATTACTTTGTCATGAAGTGCATTTTTTAGTAAGTAGTAAAAGCAATGACAGAAAGCGTTCATAGCTAATCGTGGCATCTCACAGTAATAAATAAGTGTAAAATAAAATAAAAAATAAAAAAAAAGTCATACCTACCTCATCCATTTGATCATGATGAGCCGGCTGCTGCTGTCTGGATTGAAGATCTAGCACGAAATCTCTCGCAGCCAGTGATTACGTCATCACGTCGGCCAGCGAGGTGACTTCATACGTCACTATGCATGGGATTTCACGCAAGATCTTCAATCAAGATGGCGAAAGCCGGCTCGTCGAGATGAAATGAATGAGGTAAGTATGTTTTTTTACCTATTTGCTACCATGAAACACCAGGAGATTCGGTTTCACAGCAAATTATAATTTTCCCTGAAATTTGTTTCGAAGTCCACTTTGTGGACAATCCCATCTGCCCTATAGAAGGCAATCAGCATGTATGGGTGTATGTGACCTGCAAGCAGCCAAATCAGTCATATGGTGCTCTGCAGTTTCTATGTCGCTTAATCACAAGGGTGCCCTTTGTCCCCTCCGGTACCCTTTCACCAGAGCAGCACGTGAACAGTTCACAAATTGCACAACTTCAGAAATACTGCCACCCTTGGCTTAAAAGCCAATAATTGTCCCTTTTTAAAACTCTAATAAATCATCCCTATTACCCATGACAGCAACAAGGAATATGTTTGCAGACAGCCTATCACACACCTTATATACTCACCAAGCCAACTCATGACATGTGACTTTCTTCATGAGCTATATACTGCCGACTTTGAAAGTAGGTGGTGGTCATAATATTATCACTCAACTGTGTATATTCTGTAGTCTATTAGGCTTGGTCCAAATACAACGGTTAGATTCTTTTGTGTTTTTTTCTGATTTCTGGGATGTAATATGAGACTATGAAGAGAACAACTATATGTAAATCAGCCTAGATATGAAAACAGCTTTTATAAAACAGAAACTTATTTAGTAGTTTGCATCTTCCATTAGCCCATCTGTGTTTATACTTTGTATCTGTGACTATGATTGCTCTAACGCATAATTGAAGCACTGCAGTATTGGCTGCTTAAATAAATACTTTCCAAATATGACATCACAAATGAATGGAGACACTTCAAAACTAATGTTTTTTATTTTCATCTTCAAAATTTCCATCCTTGATGTTAACTGGTGAGCACAAAATGTTACAGATACAGACTTATCTTAAAGGAAATATGTCACCAAAACGTTTATATGCCAGTTCAAACTAGATAGTAACACATCTCCTTTTTAAATCTGTTTTTATTTTCTGGTTGTATATTATTTTATTTCATTTTTTGAACATGAGTATGGGGGCGGCCATCTTGCCTGAGCTGTTATTTACAGCATTTACAAAGCATTAAAAAGATTGCTTTACGGCAGCTCCATGGGCCATAGACACAATGGACAGGAGTGGACCTCATTGAATTCTATGGGAGAGTTTTCTAGGCATGCTTTGTGACCTGTGCAGAGATCATTGTACAAGGGAAGAATAGATGAGCTCTGACAATTACCTATTGTGAATGGAGGATCCTGTCTTATCTATATACAGAGGTGATATCATTATAGGCAGGATTAGAATGAGTTAACTGCAGTAAAGTGATCTGTATAAACCAAGAAGTGGCACCAATTATTAGACATAGTGGCCAGTGCAGAAACTGCAGGATTTTTTGTTTTAGTTTAAATATTAAACGTGACATAGAAAATTAAAAATGACATATTCAATAATTATTTAAAAATATGTTAAACATAAAAAAGATATTTAAACAGCAGGTCATTTTCTGATAGCACATTCCCTTTAAGAAGCCTGGAGTAATTACAGGATCAGTCAATTGAAATTTGGTGCTCCATCTTATCCTGTACAATTCAATTTGAAAGAATATTATATCCGAAACTAGCACATATGAAAATTGGCAACTAAAAAAGCTTGTAAAAAATGAATTTCATGGTATTTTTTACAAGCCAAAATAGTATTAAAAAAGTGTGAAAAAAGCCTTAGGATATTTAGATAGATGGGGGAGATTTATCAAACGGGTGTAAAGTAAAACTGGATTAGTTGCCCATAACAACCAATCAGAAGCTGTGAAAAATGAAAGGTGGAATCTGATTGGTTGCTGTGGGCAACTTATCTAGTTCTACATCAGTTTGATAAATCTGCACCCCAGTTTTTTTCACAAAATTTCTCCCTTCCACTTTTACTCTTATCGTCAATTTCACACAGATGTATTTTTGTATTTTGAAAACCAAAACCAAGAGTGGGTCTAAAACATGGCAGAGGTACGCATCCTTCCATTAAACTTTTTTCCTGTTTGTGTTCTATGTGTAGTTCTGGCTTATTAGTACTGATGCAAAATACTAATCAATATTTCTGTGGCTGTTCCACACAACTAAAAAGGGTTTATAAAAATGAATCCTTCAACTAAAGTTGAATTAAAAAATAATAATTTTCAGTCCCAAACATTTTTGCAACAAATATTCAATGTTTGAACATGCCCTTTTAGAAGAAAGTTTGGAATCTTGTTTCTTTATATGGCTAAATAAAATCCAAATTATATATGTATCTGGAGTTTAGTCTTGTGTGCACTAAAATCACTTTCTACATGAAGATATCTACTATGAGGCAGTGACAGGCCTCATATACAGTATGAGAAGGAGATGTATGTAAGGATTTGCTGTGTTTTCCCCAAAATCACCTGACCTGAGGTGAGGCCAGGTGCGATAATCACTTGAGGATAAAGCAATTCTCAGTGTGTGGGAGAGGCTCTATGTGGTTCTAGCCAGGAGGGCTGAGGAAGCCTGAGTTGGGGGGGACCCAGCGACACCTGAAGAAGAGGTGTCGCACGGTCAGAGTCCCCCAAAATATTTTGCTGCTTCCACCAGGAGAACTGCTGGGTTGCACTGGTCATAGCTAGGAGGCTGTCTGACCAAAGCTGAATATCACTGTATGAACTGACCTCTGTATAGGGAGTGTCCATCCGGGCAAGCATTTGTTGTTTTGTGTTGATGTAACACATTGTGAGGTGAAGCTGTGACTTCATTGTGCCGAGTGATGCCAAACTTGGAAATGTGATGTGCTGTGTGACAAAAAGGGCACAGTTTGAGCTTGAAAACTACCATTTTGTTAAGAAGTCTGTCATTGCTGACCATTGAGAGACCGGTCCCTTACACTACTAACATGATATTACCAGAATACCCCGTTAAATTCAGTGTTAACATTTTTAGTAAGCTTTTCCCAAACAATAATTCAAAATGTTAGAATTTCTGGATAAATCAGCAGATATCAATATTTAGGCACTACATGTTAAAATATTTACCATATTAATAACAATGTGAGCTGGTCTCAGAAATTCTGTGCAAAGTGAGCGATTAACATATAAGTAAATTATTGTAAGTATACACAGAATGAACTATTAGGAAAGTCATGGACAGTTTACTCCATAAATTTATGAAGTTTAAACTTAGAAAAAAAATTAAATGGCTTTTGTGCCTTTTTTAGTAATTAATGTTTGTTCCCATGTCAGTTTATTTTTTTTTTTTACTGCACTTTGTATTTTCAAACTGTTCATGTATTGGAGAAGACAGATGTCCACTTAAATACAGTGACAACTTTGCGGGGAAGGTGTCAAAACTTTACATATTTCTGGCCTCCAGTTGGACTTGAGGAGGATTATCATAGCCTTACGCTTTGGGTGAGCAGCTACTTGCTTACTTGTTGGTTTGATCAATCAGCAAGTGGAAATTAAGCAAGATATGCATGCCAAGCAGTTTTTGCAATTGCCCAGGAACCCCATTTGTTTAGACCCTATGAGAATTGTGACCTATAAAAAAAGTGACCAATAAAGTACTGTATGATGTTTATAAGAAGATGTGTTGCTGGATTTACTTCTATATATTCTACTATAATAGTACTTACTGTTCTGTAGTGGTTTCTCCTGTGCCCGGACCGGTAGCATGGTTAGCTGGACAGCTTACCTCTTGTTTTTCTCTTCTTGGTGGTAGTATTATGTGGACATTGTATTGGAGTAATGGTCAAGCTGTGAATGTACTTTATTTACTCATCAAAAACATAAACTTCATTATATGGCACACATGGCAGTAGTGAATTTCCTATCAGATCTCTTTGTAGTCAGTGGAGTTATGCTGGATACAGTGAACTTTTTCAGATTTCAAAATGCTGATGTGAATGCAGTCTAAATTTACTGAAAAGATTTGTATATAAGGCAACATAGACAAACAACATAAACATAGTGATAGACATTTAATCTACACAAAGTACAATAGAAATAAACCTTTGGAACATGAAAATCTCTCAGAATGAATGAATCAGATAAACAGTATACTAAGAGCACATCAAAATCCAAACTATGTACCAAAACCAAAAATATTTATCCGTGATTTCCTATCACACATTGTCTCCCTTTCATAAAGCAAATTGCAGAGACAACACAAAATGTAAATGTTTGATATTGTATTCCTCCCCCTCAGATGGTGAGAACGTGGACAGCACACATGTGTGATTCACTGACATACAGATGCAGCCAAGCAAAACTTGATTAACACATTAAGTAAAAAATGGCACAAAAATGTTAACTAACTCTTTTAATGTCATTCAATGGCTTTTGTCACAAGACGGCACAAGATAACCTTGTGAAATGTATTAGGGTCAATTTTAGCTCGGCTACTTCTGTATGAATAAGGTCTGAATCAGAGATGTGCTTGAGTAACGTGAAAATTTTATTAACTGGTGAAGACCTCGTTGAAAATTAATTTGGCAGTCTATGCACCAGAAAAAAAGTTTTATTGCCAGCTATGCAGGTACACATTTACACTATAATTTACATAAGTTTCTGGCTCAGTGAAGTGCATTGATATAAACGAGGCAAGTATGTGATTTCAGGGGTCACAGAGTGATGTAGCATGGTCTCTGAAATGTCAAACATCATAAGAGGGGTGTGTTAGGCACTGGAGTGTGTGACTCTTCAAGATAACAGCACCTCCCAAATGACTGTTTTGATCCAATTTCCATATAGTGAACACTGGTTTAAAGTCTATCTTCTTATATTATAAAAATTAGCTTCTGTCTGTTCTTTATGCGGGACCAAACTACTGGACTGATCTTCACCAAATTCGCCACACAGGTACATCAGGTGTCCGGGAAGGTTTTAGACTGGATCTCAGCTCTCTAGGACATTAGTCCTAGATTAGTCAATATTAGCCTGGAAGTCTTTCTCTTCAAATCCCAACTGCCATACTCTCCATATACACACACAGGTTTCCATAACAACCCAGCCAGGTAATTAGCAGCCAGCTGAGGAGCTCAGGTAAATAGTTCCCCAAAACACAATTCAGTGCTAACTCCCACAGGCCCTGGTGCAGCCTGCTTCTTACACACATACATACAGTTTTACTCCACGTTTCCATAACAACCCAGCCATTTTCCTTCTCTGCTGTAGGTCAGCTTTAGGCTTGGGTTACACAACGACAATAAGTCGCACAACACATAGGGCACAACTACACTGCTACATGTGTCACGCGACATTGATGTTGTGCAACAATTTTTATAATGATAGCCTATAGTGTTGCACTGCGACATGCTGCGACTGCGACAGTCGCACAAAAATTCCTCTTGAATTTATTTTTTTCAACTGTCGTGTCGCAGTCGCAGCATGTCACAAATTAATCGCAGAGCGACACTATAGTCTATCATTATAAAAATTGTTGTGCGACATTGGTGCGACAAAATGTTGCACGACACTTCATCGTGTAGCCCTAGCCTTAAAGGGGCAGGGCGCTGTGGCGGTCACTATTAATGGGGCAGAGACCACTATTAAAGGGGCAGCTGCTGTGGAGGTCACTGTTAAAGGGCGGGCACTGTGGAGGTCACTGTTAAAGGGGTGTTCACTGTGGAGGTCACTGTTAAAGGGGTGTTCACTGTGGATGTTACTGTAAAGGGGGAAGGTGGCTGTGAAGGTCACTGTTAAAGGGGTGGGCACTGTGGAGGTCACTGTTAAAGGGGCATTCACTGTGGATGTTACTGTTAAGGGGGAAGGCCGCTGTGAATGTCACTGTTAAAGAGGTGGGCACTGTGGAGATCACTGTTAAGGAGGCAGGGGCCATAATTAAAGGGGCAGCAGCTGTGGAGGTCACTGTTAAGGTAGCAGGGTACTGTGAGGTCACTGTTAAGGGAGCGGGGTACTGTGGAGGTTACTGTTAAGGGAACGGGGTACTGTGGCAGTCACTGTTAAAGGGAGTGGTGCTGTGGAGGTCTTTGTTAAAGGGGCAAGGAACAGTGGAGGTCACAGATAAGGAGACGGTCCCCTATGGAGGGCAGTCTTAAGGGGCGGGCCCCTTAGGAGGTCGCTGTCAAAGGACTGGGGTGCTGTGAAACTCACTGTTAAATGGGTGGGCTGCTGTGAAGGTCAAAGTTAATTGCATGGGCTGCTATGAAGGTCCTATTTTAAGGAGGCAGGGCACGGTGGGGGGGACTCAGTGTTAAGGGGTAGGGGGCTGTGGCGTTGACTGTTAAGGGGTGGCGTACTGTAGAGGTCACTATTATGGGGGGATGTGAGGTTCACTGTTAAGGGGGCTGGGTGCTGTACAGGTCACTGTTATTGGCAATACTGTCGATATCTTTTAATGACACACACATACAGTACAGACCAAAAGTTTGGACACACCTTCTCATTCAAAGAGTTTTCTGTATTTTCATGACTATGACAATTGTAGATTCACACTGAAGGCATCAAAACTATGAATTAACACATGTGGAATTATATACTTAACAAAAAAGTGTGAAACAACTGAAAATATGTCTTATATTCTAGGTTCTTCAAAGTAGCCACCTTTTCTTTGATTACTGCTTTGCACACTCTTGCATTCTCTGAGCTTCAAGAGATAGTCTCCTGAAATGGTTTTCACTTCACATGTGTGCCCTGTCAGGTTTAATAAGTGGGAGTTCTTGCCTTATAAATGGGGTTGGGACCATGAGTTGTGTTGGGCAGAAGTCAGGTGGATACACAGCTGATAGTCCTACTGAATAGACTGTTAGAATTTGTATTATGGCAAGAAAAAAGCAGCTAAGTAAAGAAAAACGAGTGGCCATCATTACTTTAAGAAATGAAGGTCAGTCAGTCCGAAAAATTGGGAAAACTTTGAAAGTGTCCCCAAGTGCAGTCGCAAAAACCATCAAGCGCTACAAAGAAACTGGCTCACATGAGGACCGCCCCAGGAAAGGAAGACCAAGAGTCACCTCTGCTGCGGAGGATAAGTTCATCCGAGTCACCAGCCTCAGAAATCGCAGGTTAACAGCAGCTCAGATTAGAGACCAGGTCAATGCCACACAGAGTTCTAGCAGCAGACACATCTCTACAACAACTTTTAAGAGGAGACTGTGTGCAGCAGGCCTTCATGGTAAAATAGCTGCTAGGAAACCACTGCTAAGGACAGGCAACAAGCAGAAGAGACTAAAGAACACAAGGAATGGATATTAGACCAGTGGAAATCGGTGCTTTGGTCTAATGAGTCCAAATTTGAGATCTTTGGTTTCTGTGTCTTTGTGCGACGCAGAAAAGGTAAAACGGATGGACTCTACATGCCTGGTTCCCACCGTGAAGCATGGAGGAGGAGGTGTGATGGTGTGGAGGTGCTTTGCTGGTGACACTGTTGGGGATTTATTCAAAATTGAAGGCATACTGAACCAGCATGGCTACCACAGCATCTTGCAGCGGCATGCTATTCCATCCAGTTTGCGTTTAGTTGGACCATCATTTATTTATCAACAGGACAATGATCCCAAACACACCTCCAGGCTGTGTAAGGGCTATTTGACCAAGAAGGAGAGTGATGGGGTGCTACGCCAGATGACCTGACCTCCACAGTCACCAGACCTGAACCCAATCAAGATGGTTTGGGGTGAGGTGGACTGCAGAGTGAAGGCAAAAGGGCCAACAAGTGCTAAGCATCTCTGGGAACTCCTTCAAGACTGTTGGAATACCATTTCAGGTGACTACCTCTTGAAGCTCATCAAGAGAATGCCAAGAGTGTGCAAAGCAGTAATCAAAGCAAAAGGTAGCTACTTTGAAGAACCTAGAATATAAGACATATTTTCATTTGTTTCACACTTTTTTGTTAAGTATATAATTTCACATGTGTTAATTCATAGTTTTGATGCCTTCAGTGTGAATCTACAATTTTCATAGTCATGAAAATACAGAAAACTCTTTGAATGAGAAGGTGTGTCCAAACTTTTGGTCTGTACTGTACATTAAATGAAATAGATGAAATATTGGGCAAAGCCGGGTCCTTCAGCTAGTGTTCTATATATTGCAGATTTGTAAAATAAGAATACTGTCCATGTAGCATCCACATTTTTTGCGAACCCGCTGACTTACATAGGTCCTTTTTTTGTGGAATGGACATCTATTCCACAAAAAGATAGACTATGTCTGGAAAATGTGAACCACTGACCCTTTGAAAACAAATAACATACGGCATATGGACCTCATTGGTATGTTACAGATCCATGATTTATGGACTGCAAAATAGGTATGATCGTGTGCATGGGGCCTTATGCTGCATCAGCTAGATTACACAAGGACATAATTGCTTGATTACAAGTTGGTGGGGATGTTGGGAAGCCTAAATCTTCCTGACATGGTCCCTTTAGCATTGTATTAATAAAATATTTAACTATATATGAATGCTTAAATTGTATCTCTGTGGACTGTATAACAGTGTTGCCATGGGGAGCCGGCGACGTGCCCCATCCTTGCTGTGCCGCCGGTCTCCCGTGCCTAGCTCTGAATGAGGACGTGGCAGGCATCTCCATTCCCATGAAGATCAGGGGGCGGGAATTACCCAACAGTGTACGCTTCCCGACTTACCCGCGCTCCCTACTTGCATACATGGAGCGAGGCAAACCTGACAGAATACGCTTCCCAGCGTACGTTCTCTCCCTACTGGTGTACAGAAGGTGGGGCAAACTCGGCAGCTCATACTTGATGGCGCTGCCGATGGACGTTCGCCCTTTAGTGACATACAGGCAGGCTAGGTGAGCGCAGGCGTGGACAGGCCAGGGCTCACCTGCCGAGAGTCAGTATTGGGATCATGTTGGCCTATTTAACAGGCAGCCTGCTAGCCACAGGTTGCCTGTGATTGTCTTACTTCCATTACTTGTGATTTGTGAACTGCTGCGACTGGTGTATTTAGACTTTGGCTTGTGTATTTGACTTTGTCCTCGTCTCGTCCTCTTTTACTTCGTTACCTCTCAGCTTTTGACCTCGGCGTCTGTTTTAACTCTGTTCTTGTTTGTTCCCCTGGCATTGACGTGACTTCCTGGTTTGACCTCGGCTTGGCGACATTTGTATTCTGTGTGTTCTGTCTTTTGTCTATTGTTTTCTCCCCTTGTTCCCCCTCCCTATACAACCCAGCACGTACCTAAGCTAGGGACTGACGTCCAGTTGTACACGGTTGCCGAGGATGGGCCGTGCAAGTAGGCAGGGTCAGTGGAGGGGTTGAGCTCAGGACTGCACTTATACCTGAATTGTGACAACTTGTCATTTTGCAAATAATTGTTCTTATAAAACCTGAAAATATTGGAAAATTCATGTAACATTGAACAAATAATATTAAACAAAAGGCCTTGGGTTCTGATTTAGTATCTTGGCTACTTTCTATAAACCTCCTGAGAAATTAGGTCAGTTTTAGAAACAGCTTTGTCACACTCAGACTTTTAAACAACATTGACATTATAAGATATTCAGGGGTTTTATAAGACTGAGAACTGCAAGAAGGTAGGATATATCTGGATGGAATTTAGTGTACTTGTGCTGATATGTTTCCCAGACAAGCATGAGTAAAACCAATTATTATTACTACTATTATCATATATTTTCCTGAAAATTGCAGATAATTGTGTATGTTAAAGAGTACATCTAAGAGAATGATTAAACATTGCATTCTCTAGTAATATTTAGGCATATGTAACCTTTATCTCAACCCTTATGGATATTATACTAAAGGTTTTATGGGCAATATGTGCTTCAAGTCATGAAGTAAATAGATTTTTCCCCCGCCTCCACAACGGCATAACATGGAGAATACTCCGCCGCCTCAAGAGGCAGGAAACAACTCGAGAGATGCAGTAAAATACCTCCTCCAGCACATATCTCCAGTTGTTTCCTGTCCCTTCAGGTTGCAGGAGATTGGATGCAATTCCGCCCAGCCTTTGGGTTTGTTTCCCCAGTTTTACTGGAGGGCTGGTGCAGGGAACGGGGTATTGGGGCCTACCTTTATCCGTCCTGCCTGTTCCTAGGCGTAAGTCCGACGGATGCCGGCTGCCCCGGGCTCTAGCAATGTTCCGGTGAGTATCGGGTAGCGCTCTGCGTGGAGAGCGGGGAGCGTGACCAGCGCGGCCTTGTTGCGTTCCACTGTGGAACGCATGGGTGATCAGAGCGGGAGATGCCGGCAAACGCGTTCTGTGCGCTCTGTGGCATTTCTAACTGAATTCACAAAGAAGGAAGCAGCATGTCGGTGGCTTCTGAGGAAGACGCTGGTCGCAAATCTGTGGAGCTTCCCCGGCCCTCCAGCCCGGTAAGCCTCCTCCAGGAGGACTTCTGATTACATTTATATTCCAGCCTGATCTCTTGCACAGGGTGTTCTGGTGGTAGCCTCCCTTCTTACTTAGGATTAGGAGCTGATTTTGTCTCCTTGCTTTTTAGGGCAAGGAGACAGCCAGATCTGGTGGTCAGTCGGTGCACAAGAAAAAATGCCCTGTATGCAAGTAGTCCATGCCTGCTGGCTATAAGAAATGGCTTTGCTTATCCTGCACGAATAAGGTTGTGGCGGATGAGTCGCCCTCGCTTTTGGAAAATATGAGATCCATGATTAAAGAGGAAGTTGGAGCGGTTGTGGATGCAAAGATTGCTGCTGCATTACCGGGTCCCTCTAAACCTAAGCCAATACCTCTCTCAGCTGTTAATTCTGATTCAGAGTCTGAGGATGGGGAAGTGTCTTCTGGTGAAAAGTCTTCTGATTCGGGAGAAGCGGCAGGACGTCCGCTATGTTCCATTGAGGAGACTGAGTCGCTATTGAAAAATATAAGGGCCACTATGGACTTAGAGGAGCCTAAAGAACCGCTCTCAGTCCAGGACAAATTGTTTCTGGGATTGGGAGATAAGAAAAAAAAGGGTGTTTCCGGTGCATAATAGTATTAAATGTATTATTTCTAACGAGTGGAAAGATCTAGAGAAGAGACAGCTAATATCTAGAATATTTAAGAGAAAATACCCTTTCTCAGAAGAAGAGTCTGCCCTTTGGGATAAAGCCCCAAAAGTGGATGCCCCCATTGCTAAAGTCTCTAAAAAATCGTCATTACCCTTTGAAGACATTGGGTTATTGAATGACCCAATGGATAAGAAGTGTGACTCTTTCTTAAAAAAAGCTTGGGAAACAGCCGCAGGTACCTTTAGGCTGGGCATTGCGGCCACTTGTACTGCCAGATCCCTAAATCTCTGGCTGGCTCAGTTGGAGGAGCACTTAGAATCTGGAACATCTAGGGAAGACATTCTAGCTTCTATCCCTGTGTTAAGACAAGCCTCAAGTTTTCTGGCTGATGCTTCAGCGGACATTGTGAAATTGTCTGCCAGGTCTGCAGCTCTGGTAAATGTGTCCCGCAGAGCAGTATGGCTAAAGACCTGGTCAGGGGACACTGCTTCTAAGAGCAGGCTATGCTCGGTTCCCTGTGAAGGGGATAGACTGTTTGGCTCAGCCCTGGACGACATTTTAGAGAAGGCGTCTGATAAAAAACAAGGTTCCCCGATGGAATCCAAATATTTTCATCAGAGAAGAAGATTTCGTTACCAGGGGAAAAATAAGTTTCAGCAAAAAATAAAAGGAAACGCTAATTCGCAGTCGTCTAGGGATAAGAGCAGAGGCTTCATCTTCAACCCCGACAAAAACCCCAAACAATCGAAATGACGCCAGGTTTCCGGTGGGGGGAAGACTAGGAGGGTTTGCCTTAGCCTAGGAAAACATTCAAGCTTCACCCTGGGTCAGGTCAATCATTCGGCAAGGTTACCTCTTAGAGTTCATAAATACTCCTACCCACAGATTTTTAGTCAACAGGAGACTGACGGGGGAGGACCAATCAGCCATGGAAGACCAGATTGCCCTTCTTCTGGAGAAAGAAGCTATAATCCCAGTACCAAAAGATCAGGAGAAATTGGGGTTCTATTCTCCAGTATTTCTAATAAAAAAAAATGAATGGCTCCTACAGGGCAATCATAAATTTAAGAGACCTCAACCATCAGATATGCTACAAGAGGTTCAAGATGGAGACCATAAGATCCACTACAAGTCTGCTAAGGGTAAATTGCTTTATGATCACACTCGACCTCATGGATGCCTATTACCACATCAAAGTACATCCAAGTCATCAAAAATTCCTGAGGTTAGCAGTCTGGTTAGGGGAAGAGTTAAAACACTTCCAGTTTCAAGTACTGCCCTTCGGTCTTTGTTCGGCTCCCAGAGTCTTCACAAAAGTCATGGCAGAAGTTTCAAGCTTTCTACATCAGGACGAAGTGATGATTATTCCCTACCTAGACGACCTCTTGATAGTGGCTCCTTCTGTCCAAGTTCTAGATGCAAATCTCCAGCTGACCCTAAATGTTCTGTCAGATCTAGGATGGATTGTGAATTACCAGAAGTCAAACCTGGTGCCAAGTCAGGAATGTGTTTTTCTGGGGATCCTGTTAAATTCGAATCTAATGTCTTCCTTCCTTCCTCCAACAAAACAGGAAGAGTTAATCCAAAGAATCTCCCAATTCTGTCGCCAGGAGAGATCATCAATCAGGAGTGTGATGACGAATTTGGGACTTTTAACCTCCACAATCCCGGCGGTGAAATGGGCCCAGGCGCACTCGAGGAGTCTTCAAGCCTTCCTTTTGAACCAATCGGACAAGAGACAGTCCTCCCTGAATCAAGTGCTGAACATTCCAGTGTCGGTAAGATCCTCACTAAAATGGTGGCTGTCCCCAGTAAACCTATCCAGGGGGGTAGAGTGGCGCCAGGTGGAACAGCTGGTCCTTACAACAGACGCAAGCAGTCTGGGTTGGGGGGCGCACCTGGGAAGTCAGATTATTCAGGGGCCATGGAATTCCAGACTAGCACAGGCATCCTCCAATAAGAGGGAATTATCGGCTGTTTGGGAGGCTCTGAAAGCATTCTCACCGTCCCTGAGCAGCAGACACATAAAAGTCATGTCAAACAACACGACAACAGTTGCTTACCTAAACAAGCAAGGGGGCACCAGGAGTCCGACTCTTTCCCTGGTCACAGCAAGGATTTTCAGGTGGGCGGAGCAGAACATAAGATCACTGTCAGCAGTCCACATAAAAGGAACCCAAAACGTACTGGCAGACTTTTTAAGCAGGAGAGTCCTAAAAGAGGGCGAATGGAGTCTGAAGAAAGAAGTCTTCAACGCCATCTGTCTGAAATGGGGTCAGCCAAAAGTGGACCTCTTTGCCACAAGAGAGAACAGAAGGACACAGCGATTTTACTCCTTATCCTGGGAAGATCAGCCAACCCAGTTAGATGCCCTATCAGCCCCTTGGCCTCGGGCCCTGGTGTACGCATTTCCTCCTTTCGCTCTCATTCCCCGGGTCCTTGCGAAATTCTTGGAGGAAAAGGCAGAATTAATTCTCATAGCACCGTTCTGGCCCAGGAGGGCATGGTTTCCAACCCTGAAGGCCCTGGCGGGGCAGGACTACTGGCATCTTCCCAGGATTCCGGACCTCCTTCATCAAGGTCCAATAATTCATCCGGACGTTCCTCACTTGAATCTGACGGCCTGGAAGTTGAAAGGCAAATCCTGAGAAGCAGAGGCCTATCTGGCGCAGTCATTTATACGCTGATGCATAGCAGAAAGCAGGTAACCTCAAAAATCTATCTTCGTATCTGGAACACTTTTCTATCTTCTGTCTCTAATGTCTGGGATCCATCTATGGCTCCTGATGTGTCTGTAGTCCTGGATTTCCTGCAAGCTGGTCTCAGTAAAGGGCTCAGAGTCAGTACCCTCAAAGTACAGACTGCGGCCTTGAGTGCCTTCATGGGCACAAAACTGGCTGAACTGGATTTGGTTAAGAGGTTCTTCAAGGGGGCAAGCAGGCTCCACCCCTTGGTAAAATCCTTTGTCCCTCCTTGGGATTTGAACCTGGTTCTGAATAGCTTAACCACAGCTCCATTCGAACCCTTGGAAGATATCCTGATTAAACATCTCTCTCTAAAATCAACCTTCCTGTTGGCCATAACTGCAGCCAAAAGAGTGGGGGAAATCCAGGCTTTCTCTATCTCGCACCCTTACCTTAGAATTCTAGAAGATAGAATTATCTTGAAACATTCACCAAAGTTTCTTCCTAAAGTGTTCTCTAAATTCCATCATCAAAGGGAAATATCTCTTCCGTCCTTCTGCCCCCAGGCTTCATCAGATGGAGAAAAGGAATTTGCGAAACTCGATGCAAGAAGATGTCTTCTTCAGTATCTTCACTCTATGGAAGACTTTAGAAAGACTGATCAACTTCTGGTCCAATACCAAGGACTAAACAAGGGTAAGGCGGCAAGTAAAGCCACAATCGCCCGTTGGATTAAACAATGTATTAGTCTGTGTTATAAAGAACAGGGTCTTCCGCCCCCGCTAAATATCAAAGCTCACTCTACCAGGGCAGTATCTACTTCCTGGGCAGAACATGCCCAGGCATCCTTGGAAGATATCTGTGAGGCTGCCACCTAGTCTAACCCCTCGACCTTTTTTTAGGCATTATAGGTTGGACTTGGGTACCAACAGGAGCTTGTCCTTTGGAAGAAAGGTGTTGTCCGCTGTTGTCCCTCCCTGATGTTTAAGATTCTCTGTTAATCCTCCATGTTATGCCGTTGTGGAGGCGGGGGAAAAAAAACTCAAATTACTCTTACCGGTAATTCTCTTTTTCCTTTAGCCTCCACAACGGCATGGAGTTTCCCACCCTATTTTTTATTTTTTTTTGTTTGATGACTTATTGTGATGGTGGTCTTTCTTTGATTATGTAAATTTTTGGGAGTTCAATAAATGTGTTGCATATACCTTTGAGTCCTAGGTTATTAACTGGAGATATGTGCTGGAGGAGGTATTTTATTGCATCTCTCGAGCTGTTTCCTGCCCCTTGAGGAGGCGGAGTATCCTACATGTTATGCCGTTGTGGAGGCTAAAGGAGAATTACCGGTAAGAGTAATTTGAGTTTTTTTCCCACAGGACCACCTCGAGAAACCCCTCCTAAATAAGAATCAAATTCTCCTGACGTCCATTCTGCAAGTCAAGGTGGTTGGTGGTTGGTGTTGGCTGCATCCAGGAGGATACTGAACAGAGACCTCCACTGAAATTTATAGAAGTTACAGTAACAGCTGAGCAAAAATATTTTCTTATAATCTTGATCTTCCCCTACATTGCAGAAGGCAGCCTGAACTTCAGACTATGGACTACAGACTATACAGACATATAAAACATAGGATGTATCCTAAATAAGCCAATGGATAATGGTAGGAAATGACCCTGACATCTGAATCTATGATACCCATATCTTTCATTTTACCAGAGCAGTTTAAGAAATGAAATCTGATTTCTAGTTGGTCATTATGGACAGTTTTTCTTTTAGACAATTTGATAAATGAAGCTTATAGCAACTGGGACGTGCAACTTTTTTACCCTTAGTATCTGTCACGAGGGGGAATATTGAGCCCTGACTTGAGCCCCAACCTCTGTCCCTACCTACTTACATGGCCCGTCCTAGGTAACGGCGCGTAACTGGGCGGCAATCCCTAGCCTGAATAAGTGCTGGGGCGTAAAGGGAAGGGGAAACAAGAGGGAAACACAACAAACAAAGACAGAACACAAACACAATGTCAGAAGGTCAGTGAGCCAAAAGTCGTACCAGGAAGTCGCGTCAAAACCAGGGGAGAGAGCAAGAGCAAGGTTAAAAATACACAGCTGAAGTCCAAAAACACAGTAGTCACAATGAGAATAAGCAAGCACTAGCACTGGAGATATAGACCAATCACAGTCAACCTGTGGCCAGCAGGTTGCCCGTTTAAATAACCCTCCAGATGGGTCATGTGATGTGGCCAGCGCCACGTGACCCATATAATGTTGACTGAGCGCAGGCTTGTGATTTGCCAGCGCTCAAACCACCTACCTGCTTGTTGTCTAAGGGGTAAATCATCTCTGAGCGCTGGCTTGTGATTTTCAAGCGCTCAAATCCCCCTGCTTGCTCGTTGTCTAAGGGGGGCGGGGAGTCCCCACTCTGGGTTGCCATGGGAGCGAGGACGCTTCCTGCGTCCTCGTTCCGTAACAGGCAGAGGAGACCAGCAGCGCAGTGCAGGAGGAGCGCGCTGCCGGCTCCCTGTGACAGTATCAGAATATTTTAATTTTAAAAAAATGTGCTCTGTCCCACCCACTTTAACCAACTTCTATGTTCTTCAAAAATATGTTGCTTTCTCTGAACACCCTAATCCTAAATGTATTTACACCAGGCAACTGGCATATATACTTTGATAAATCTGCCCCGTGCAGCTCCAAATTCTCTGCTGCTCTCACATATTACAAAATTGGCTGCCTGAAGCCACCACTAGAGGGTGCTCAGTGCTCACTGAGCTCTCCCTAATAGTGGTTTCAGGAAAAAGCTGTGAATTTACTGTATTTTAGGAACAGAAGAAGCAGTTCACCACCAAGTCCTCAGTTCCCATAGCAGTCACATAGTCTGCCGCCTGGGTAGATATGCCACTACATAGCATCCAATCAGAGGTCAGCCTATGTATTTAAAAAGTCCTGAAAGAATTCTAAGATTTATGGTGGAACATAAAGGAAGTTATAAATTTACAAACAGTGTGAGTTCTAAAGGAAATTTTTATCCACCTGCCACACGGAGTGAAGCTTGTTCGTGGCTTACTGCTGATACCCACATATCAAAAACAGACGCATGCAGGCTTGAGTATTCTGGCATCATATAATTTTTCGTTTTACTTCCAGCAGTTATGGCTCCCAGAGGAGAATCTAAACAGGCTGCAGATGTGTTCATCCGAACATTGTTATTGTTTATGCTGCAGAGCAACATTCAAGCTGTCTCAGTCATACAGCTCAGGGATTTGGGTGAGATAAAGCATGAATAGATCCCATCAATGCTGAATATGTTATGGAAACTTTCGCGTTTGCACATGGGGATGAAGCAGCATATTTTTAGAGCCCTACCTCCCACTGTGTGATGATACTGGATGAAAAATCTCAGATACAAGGCTGAACTTCTAATGCCCTCAAGCCAATGCAGCAAAAGTGGTTGAAAAGATGTCCATTGAATTTACAACCTTTCATAACATGCTAGGAAAAGCATGCGTCCGCCTTCAAGCTCATGCACATGACAGGGCCCCATACTTGGAACCTGTATGGCAATCTATAGAGCCTGTATGCAGGGTTGCCAATCCAAATTATTTTTTTCTGGACAACTTATCCCAAAATCACGGACAGCCAACATTGTTTACTGGCAAATTAAAAAAACAGAATTAATGTTAAAAATGTCTTTAGCTCAATATACTGATAAGGAATCATTACCAGTATTTACTGTGACCTATAAGTTCATTATAATTACCACCAAAATAATCCAGTCAAGAACCATCAGCCTCAAAAAAATCACAGACATGTCTATTATTCACCAACACAGGAAAAAAGTAATCTATTTTTACGGACTGTCCAGAAATTTCTGGAAAGTTGGCAACCCTGCCAGTATGGCTATATTGCAGGGATGCCAAACTCATGGCCCTCAGCTGTTTCACAACTCCCAGCATGCTCTGATAGCTTGATGGAAGTTTTAGTTTTGCATCAGCTGGAGGACCAAAAGTTTGACATCCCTGCTATATTGGGTGTTGTGGGTATGGAGATATTCTGCCCTAGAAGCATCCACTGGAGCATACCATGATTTTTGTTGGATTCATTATGGATTATGGTTTGAAATGTCAGTTATTTGGATGGATAAAAGAGCTACTTCCTACATTGTAAGTCCAGCTGCATTTTTTAATTGATTTTTTTTCATGAGAAAACATATTTGTGTGTAAAATAATTTAAAATATTACAGACAGTTTATTGTAACAAATTTAACATGCTATGTAAGCAAATAAGAAAATAAAAAAATAATAATATTTAAAAAGTTAAAAGAAAGTGAAGTCATTGTTAGAAAATACAGAGGATATTTTGACAGAATATTTAAAATACTACACAATTTTTTACTTAGTATACTGATAGCACTGACATTTTTAAAAGTTTTTTTTTTTAATTTAAGATGTGGTGTTGTAAAGTGCATAGTCATGTTCATTACATTTATATAAATATCCTAGTCTTATTTTGAATGTAGGGTAGGCGTTTATATCAAAGGGGTATTCCAGTTTTTGTTTATATAATAGGAAATTATACAATTTTACAAAATTCATGCATTTAGAATTCTGTATACAGTTATCCCTCAAGATACAATGGCCTCAGGATACAATATTTTCAGCATACAATGGTCTTTTCTGACCCATCATAATTTGAAACTAGACTCAAGATACAATGCCTCAGACTCAGATCCAACCAATCATGGCCACTTCTTTGGTAAAATTGCTGTAGTAGTTGCTAGTTTATGTAAGGACTTATTTTATCTGTCTTAGTTATCTGCTTATTTATCTTAAATCTCAATTTTCTCTTATCTTGGATGACGTTTTGGGGCTCTGGAACCGATTACTCAAGTTATAATGGTTTCAACATACAGTGGTCCTCCTGGAACCAATTAAAATTGTATCTTGAGGAACCGGTGTACTCAATTTTTTTTATATCAGGCAGTTGACTTCAATATGCAGTAGAATGGTATAGTCCAGGGATGCTCAATATACAGCTCTCAAGCTGTTGAAAACTACAACTCCCAGCATGCCCTAATATCTGCAGGCTGCCCAGGCATACTGGGAGTTGTAGTTTTGCAACAGCTGGAGGGCTGTGGATTGGGCATCCCTGGTATAGGCCACATATCGGTCCAATGTAATGTATCTATGGCCAAACTGAAACATGGCATAAGGCATGTGATGCCCTACATATCATGCAATTTCTGACACATCAATGTGATAATTAAATAGGACTAGTGGTGGAATAATGATTTTTATTGTGGTTATTGCACTTACATGCCTACATGCCTGCCTGTCTGTAGATGATGTTGTGAAATGGCTTTATGTAAGTTATGTTGTAAAGTGGCTGCCTGTCTCCATGTGAGAATTCAGGAGAACTTACTTGTTTTTTTTATTATTATTATAAATTTTTTTTTTACTGTGGCTCATTCTCAGAGTACCATCTACCATACAATGCCACTTTGGAATGACATTACTTGCAAGGTGTATGGAGATCCCATATTCCTATAGCAATGGTTTTATTTCAATTTATCCCAATTTATGGTCCTGACTAGAGATGAGCGAGCACTAAAATGCTCGGGTGCTCGTTATTCGAGTCAAACTTTTCCCGATGCTCGGGTGCTCGTTTCGAGTAACGAACCCCATTGAAGTCAATGGGAGACTCGAGCATTTTTTGCAGGGGACCAAGGCTCTGCCTAGGGAAGGCTGGGTGAAAACCTGGAAACCTCAGAAAATGACGTAAACACCACGGAAATGGACAGGAAACAGCAGGGGCAGCATGCATGGATGCCTCTGAGGCTGCTTAATCCCACCATTACCCCAAATTCTCAGGCAACAGCCTGGTGGTTACCCTCATGGCAATTGTGCTCACCCAGACCAAGAAAGGCGATGCAAATACCCATCACATGTTAGGGAAGCACCCAACTAGGTGCAACGAAGGTCCATCACCGCCTGCAGGTGACACCACTGCTCATGCTGGCACTGCAGCTGACATCAAGTTTAGTATCTGTTCTTATCAGTTGCTGTGGCTGCTGGTGGTATAGTGGTGAGCATAGCTACTTCCCAAGCAGTTGACCCGGGTTCGATTCCTGTCTATCGCAGGAGGCAATTTAAAGAAGATCTAAAAAAAATCAGTACAATATCTAATACGCCCCCTACCCGGGTAAATTGTTTGGAGAGAGGGCCTGTAGGTGGGGGGGAAGGAGGTTACGCTGGAAGAGCAAGAGGAGTGCCCCCTGGGCTAGCGTGTGTGGTGGTGACAACAGCCGGAATGGATTTTAAAAAACTGTCACATCAACCGGTATGGTATCGATTCTTCTCAGTTTAATACCGTATACGTCCCCTATCTTGGGACCTTATATTTCATGAATTTTTCGACCACGGAAAATAGAAAAAGAGCTTGCTCTGGCCAGGGGAGTGTCTTTCCCACTGCAGCTAAGGGGACGTGTCCATGCTCTACCTATCACAGGTCAGGAGGGAAATAAAAGAAGAACCAAACAAAAATCTGTACAATATCTAAGACGTCCCCTATCCGGGTAAATTGTTTGTAGAGAGGGCCTGTAGGTGGGGGGCAGGCTGGGGGGAAAGAGGTTTCGCTGGAAGAGCCAGAGGAGTGCCCCCTGGGCTAGCGTGTGGTGGTGACAACAGCCGGGTGTAGTTAGAAGGATGACGCACGACCCCAACTTAAAAATTTAGCATCAACCGGTACAGTCGTAAATTATGAGATTGATCAAGTGTGGTATGTCTTCTATGTATACTACTCAGTTTAATACCGTATATGGCAGCTATCCGGAAAAATAGTTTGTAGAGAGAGAGAGAAAGATAGGACAAAGAAGTAAATTGTTTGGAGAGAGGGCCTGTAGGTGGGGGGCAGGCTGGGGGGAAGGAGGTTTCACTGGAAGAGCAAGAGGAGTGCCCCCTGGACTAGCGTGTGTGGTGGTGACAACAGCCGGGTGTAGTTAGAATGACGACGCAGGACCCCAACTTAAAAATTTAGCATCAACCGGTACAATTGTCAATTATGACATCAAGTGTGGCATGACTTTTAAATGGATATTGCATGTTGTCACGTACTCCCTGGAACCCCATAGTCACCCCTTCCCTGATGTGCTAGCCCAGAACATTCTCTGCCCTAATTCGCAAGACCTTTTGCTGTTTCCGTGTGCTGACAGTGGGGATTTACCAGTGTTGTCTGAGGAGGTGGTGGACAATGGCGAGACACAGGTGTCGGGGGGTGAGGTAGTTGTATGGGAAGCAAGTTACAGTGGGGACTCCTTGGGGGAGGGAATTTCTCAGGATGGGACAGATTCAACTTGGGTGGATCAGGCACAGGAACAGATGAATTTTTTGGGGGGTTTATTTAACTTTTATTTAGCAAAAATAACCACAGAGATATTTATTTGTTATCTTCTCTGCGCAGTCTGGCTTAGGGGTTTGTCACTTTGATGGAGAGCTGTGCCGCTCTCTCCACAATGGTCTGTAGGTTCTTAGATGGAGACTTTGTCGGCGATTTCAGTACAGAAGGACTTGTTGCTCATCAACAGAACCTCGACCTCCTTGACATTGTGGACAAGGAATTTGCGGGTGGACCAGAAATTTGCGGAACCCTGTGGGCAATTGTTTGGAGAGAGGGCCTGTAGGTGGACCTCCGGAAAAATTGTTTTGACAGAGGGCCTGTAGGTGGAACTCCGGAAAAATTGTTTGGAGAGAGGGCCAGTAGGTGGACCTCCGGAAAAATTGTTTGAAGAGAGGGCCTGTAGGTGGACCTCCGGAAAAATTGTTTGAAGAGAGGGCCTGTAGGTGGACCTCTGGAAAAATTGTTTGAAGAGAGGGCCTGTAGGTGGACCTCTGGAAAAATTGTTTGAATAGAGGGCCTGTAGGGGGCCCTCCTGAAAAATTGTGCTAAAAGAGTGCCAGTTGGACCTCTAAAAAATGGCGTTTTTTGGGTCAGCGTTAGGCAAAGACGATATGTAGGAGGAGTAGGAGGAGGAGGAGTAGGGAAGAGGAATCGAATACATAAGTTATTTAAATCTTTAGCTGCTTTCCCCCGGAGGAGATTTGAATTCCGGTGAAATCCAGGCTTTGTTCATTTTAATAAGCGTCAGCCTGTCAGCGCTGTCAGTTGACAGGCGTGTACGCTTATCGGTGATGACGCCACCAGCTGCACTGAATACCCGCTCTGAAAGCACGCTAGTGGCAGGGCAGGCCAGCACCTCCAAAGCGTACAGCGCCAGTTCAGGCCACGTGTCCAGCTTTGAAACCCAGTAGTTGTAAGGAGCAGAGTGATCGCTACGGACGTTGGTATGGTCAGCTAGGTACTCCCTCACCATCTTTCTGTACAGCTCCCCCCTACTCTGCCTAGACTGGGGACAGGTGACAGTGTCTTGCTGGGGTGACATAAAACTGGCAAAGGCTTTGGAGAGCGTTCCCCTGCCAGTGCTGGACAAGCTGCCTGCTCGCCTCCTCTCCCCCGCTACTTGGCCCACAGAACCATGCCCTCTGCCGCTAGCGGCGTCAGATGGGAAGAATTGTTTCAGCTTGTGCACCAGGGCCTGTTGATATCTATTCACTCTCATACTCCTTTCCTCTGCAGGGATGAGAGTGGAAAGGTTCTGCTTGTACCATGGGTCCAGGAGAGTGAACACCCAGTAATCGGTGTTTGAAAAAATTCTTCTAACGCGAGGGTCACGGGAAAGGCAGCCTAACATGAAGTCTGCCATGTGCGCCAGAGTCCCAACACGTAAGAATTCCCTCTCCTCACTGGCCTGACTCTCCATTTCCTCCTCCTCCAAGTCCTCCTCTTCAGCCCATACACGCTTAAGAGTTAAGGACTGAGCACTGGTACCCTCTACTGTCTCGCCGACATTCTCCTCCTCTTCCTCCTCATCCTCATCCCCCTCCTCCGATACGTGCTGAGAAACAGAACGTAGGGTGCTCTGGCTATCAAGCGACGTATATTCCTCCACCGTCTCTTGTGACAAGCGCAAAACATCCGACTTGATGCTGAGCAGTGAGTTTTTCAACAGGCAAAGCAGCGGGATGGTGAGGCTGATAATGGCGGCATCGCCGCTGACCATCTGTGTTGACTACTCAAAGTTGCTCAACACCTGGCAGATATCAGACATCCACGTCCACTCCTCATTGTAGACTTGAGAAATCTAAAAGACCTGACTACCAGTTCTGGTGGAAGATGACATCTGGCAGTCTACAATAGCTCTGCGCTGCTGGTAAACTCTGGATAACATGTTTAATGTGGAATTCCATCTCGTGGGCACGATCGCACAACAGTCGGTGAGCGGGCAGTTGTAGGTGGCGCTGCGCTGCCCTGAGAGTGGCAGCATCTGTGTTCGACTTGCGTAAATGCACACAGATGCGGCGCACCTTGGTGAGCAAATCAGACAGATTGGGGTATGTCTTCAGAAACCGCTGAACTATTAGATTGAACACGTGAGCCAGGCATGGCACATGTGTCAGTCTGCCGAGTTGCAGAGCCGCCACCAGGTTACGCCCGTTGTCACACACAACCATGCCTTGCTTGAGGTTCGTGGGTGCCAGCCACAGATCGGTCTGCGCCGTGATGCCCTGTAACAGCTCTTGGGCGGTGTGCCTTTTGTCACCTAAGCTCAGCAGTTTGAGCACCGCCTGCTGGCGCTTAACCACGGCACTGCTGCTGCGCCTAGAGCTACCGGACTGAAGGCGCCGTGCCCACGGATGGTAATTCGGTGGAGGAGGAGGGGTCGGAGGAGGCATAGTATGTCTGAGAGACCGTGACCGAGGTAGGCCCCGCAATCCTCGGTGTGGGCAGTACATGAGCGGCCCCAGGGTCATTCTCGGTCCCAGCCTCCACCAAGTTAACCCAATGTGCCGTCAGTGAGATATAGTGTCCCTGCCCGGCAGCACTTGTCCACGTGTCCGTGGTTAGGTGGACCTTCTCAGAAACAGCATTGGTCAGGGCACGGATGATGTTCTCCGACACGTGCTGGTGTAGGGCTGGGACGGCACATCGGGAAAAATAGTGGCGGCTGGGGACGGAATTACCGAGGGGCAGCCACCGCCATGAGATTGCGAAAGGCCTCGGTCTCTACCAGCCTATAGGGCAGCATCTCCAGGCTAAGCAATTTGGAGATGTGGACGTTGAGGGCTTGGGCATGTGGGTGGGTGGAACTGTATTTCCTCTTGCGCTCCAGCGTCTGCTGTAAAGACAGCTGAACGCTGCGCTGGGACACGTTGGTGGACACTGTGGAGGATCGTTGAGGCGAAGGTGTGGTTTTCCGGCGGGAGGCACTCGTGCCGGGGTCCTGGGCAGGGGGTTGACTAGCAGAGGCAGCGAGTGACGCAGGGGGTTAACTAGCAGAGGCAGCGAGTGACACAGGGGAAGGAGCAGTGGTGTGACCCGCAGGAGGTGGTGAACGGCCTTGGTTCCATTGAGTGGGGTGTTTAGCACTCATATGCCTGCGCATGCTGGTGGTGGTTAGGCTAGTAGTGGTTGCACCCCTGCTGATCCTGGTGTGGCACAGGTTGCACACCACAGTCCGTCGGTCATCCTCACTTTCTTTAAAGAACCTCCAGACTTGCGAACATCTAGGCCTCGCCACAGGAGCTTCACTACGTGAAACAGTTGCTGCTGATGCACCAGCTCTGGCCCTGCTTCTCCCTCTGGCCACACCACTGCCTCTTACAACCTGTTCTGGTGCAGCACTCGCCTCCGCCTCAGAAGCACTGTCTTCACTCGGCATATCAACCCAGCTCGGGTCAGTCACCTTGTCATCCTCCGATTCCTCAGTCTGCTCCCCCCTCGGAATTCCTCCCCTTACAACAACTTCACCACTGTCTGACAACCGTGTCTCCTCATCGTCCGACACCTCTTTACAAACTTCTTCCACTAACTCAACATTGTCATTATCATCATCATCACCCACAGACTGCGACAGTTGGAACACTTGGGCATCGGGAAAGAGGTCAGCAGCAACCTGAGAAGTGGTTTGTGACTCTGGGAAGGGTCCAGAAAACAGTTCCTGAGAGTATGCCGGATCGCATTCCAAATTTTCCTGGGAGGGGGCAGACTGGGGGGGAAGGAGCTTGAGGTGGAGGAGCCATAGGAGTGCTCCCTTGGGTAACGTGGGTGGACTGCGTGGAAGACTGACTGGTGGACAAATTACTTGAAGCATTGTCCGCAATCCACGAGATCAGCTGTTCGCACTGTTGTGGTTTCAACAGTCCTCTACCACGTGTCCCTGTAAGTTGAGACATGAAGCTAGGGAGTGTAGCTCTGCGGCGTTCCACAGCTCCCTCCTCCCTCAGCAGGTACTGTCTCACCCTGCCCAGGACCACGGCCTCTGCCCCCTGCAGTAATTGACTGCCCACGCCTACGCCCACGCCCTTGTCCTCGTCCTCGAACCTTAGCCCTGGGGTTCCACATTTTCTGTATATAATTGTATTCTATAAAAAAAATAAAATAAATGGGCCTGGTATACTGAAACCCACAAACTTCTTCAGTCTGGTTTAATTTTGTGACGTACAGAAAGTGTCACCTGGACAGTATATACAGTTTGGAGTGAGTATGCTGAACTGTGACACACAGAAAGGTTACACGCAGCTGTGTGAAATGGATTTGTATCACTCAGCTAAAACAACAAGAAAAAATAATTTTTTTCTATATTTTTTTTAAATATTTTTTTGTTTTGTTTTGTTTTTTTGGGAACGTGACGTGCAGAAACTATCGTACAGCTGACTGACACCCTAATGACGGTGGCTATTTAGACTGCTGCGACCCAGACAAATGTTGCACAGAGATTTTTAGGATCAAGCTATATATACGTGACAGGTAGCAAGTGACTTGGTTGTATTTTGTGACGTACAGAAAGTGTCACCTGGACAGTATATACGGTTTGGAGTGAGTATGCTGAACTGTGTCACACAGAAAGGTTACACGCAGCTGTGTGAAATGGATTTGTATCACTCAGCTAAAACAACAAAAAACTAATTTTTTTTCTATATTTTTTTGTATTTTTGTTTTTTTGGGAACGTGACGTGCAGAAACTATCGTAGAGCTAACTGACACCCTACTGACGGTAGCTATTTAGACTGCGACCCAGACAAATGTCGCACAGAGATTTTTGGGATGAAGCCATACACGTGACAGGCAGCAAATGACTTGGTTGTATTCGGTGACATACAGAAAGTGTCACCTGGACAGAAAATAGTGAGTGTACTGAACTGTGACACACAGAATGGTTCCACACTGCTGTGTGCAATGGATTTGTATCACTGAGATATAACATAAAAAAATAAAAGGGGGTTATACATGGCGATAGCTGCACTACTAGTGCCAGCCAGCCAAGTGACAAAAAAAAAAAATGTCTTCTAGCCCTTAGAAGGGCTGTTGGGTTCTTTGTGGGTGATCCCTGCCTAACAGAGAACTAAATGCAGGCCCTAACACTGTCCCTGAAACGCAGCAGCTCTATCCCTAACGACATCCAGACGGCATCTGAGCCGAGCACCGCGGCCAGTCGGTAGTATATTCCAGGGTCACCTGATCAGGCCAGCCAACCCCTGCTATCGACATGTAAGGGCCCCACGTGATGCTGGGTGTACCGCAGAGTCTCCTGGCTTGTGATTGGCTGTGTTTTTAGGCGCTAAAAAAAAGCACGATGCGAAAGTTGCCATTTCCTCGAGCATGGCGAGATACTCGTCCGAGCAGCGAGCACTTACGAGTACCCTAATGCTCGAACGAGCACCAAGCTCGGACGAGCATGCTCGCTCATCTCTAGTCCTGACACACCATTTTGAAAAATAGCAGCCATGAATTAGACATGAACGGAAAGGTGTGGGTCACAAAAGAATATCATCTATAGCCACTATATTACCACCATGCAAAATGGCCCAGGAATGCAGTAACTCATGTGCTGTAGCCAAATGATTTCCCATATACACTGACGAGCAAAAGGGTAACAATGTTTTGAACCTTTGACTTTTAGGCTGCATATCTCACCTTCACTACAGCTTTGAACGTGAGACTATTTTATAGACAATTATCTTGGCTATCTCATAGATAAAATCTCATAGATTGACTTGCAACTATTTAGCATATGATTAGTTATGCAGATTCTTATTATGTAACTGCATTGTTACTGTTTTACTCATGGTGATGGAACAATCTTTTTCTTCTTGTATACTACAAATTACAACCTGTTCTCACATTACTTAATAACACAGTGTTATTAGGTTAATTCCAAAGCAAAAGGTCACTGGTTTGAATCCAGAAACATTAGCGGTATCTTGGCCAAGAAAATTGCCAAACTGCATCATGTGATTGCCATGACAGTGGGAAGAATACGAAATTAAGTCCTTCCATCCATTCCAAGGGAAGAGGTGGACATCCAGGCAAAATATTGGGGTCAACAAGTCGGCTCATCACAAAGTCTATCAGTTCAGGTGTGACAAACACAGCAGTGGAGGTGGCTTGTATGCTTCGTAATAGTGAGACTACAAATGTCCATGCAAGCACTGTGTGACATGCATTACAAAAAGTCTGGAATGGTGGCCTGAGAAAAGGTGAAAAAGCCTCGACTTCAATATCATCATAAAATCTCAAATGAGGGAAAACAGACAACATGACCTAAATGCACGCTTCCCAGTGCTGACCTCTACCACTGCATTTGGGAATGTACATCAGTGGCAAGCTTATGGGGACGCATAATACAGGAATTCAATAATAAACTCCAGACACAACTAGGGTGTACCCCTGAGGTACTCCTCTTCCATATAACCGCTTCCACATCTTTGGTGGCACATGTTGTCATTCTAGCCACTAAACCTTGTATTCTGAAACACTGGCTATCGCTGAATATACAGGAGATTATTGACCATGTCAAATCCTGCCTGCCCAGTATTACATTACATCATGTCCTACATAAGGATGACCAACTAAAAACAATCTTCCCAGATCCCCCCTTACTAGCTTACCGACAACCTCCAATTCTAAGGAATATTTTGATCAGATCAAGTTCAAGGCCATATACCACAGAAAAAGGAACCCATCCCTGTAATACAAGAAGATGCAGAACCTGTTCCCATATTATGACAACAGATAAGATCCGGATCCCCAACACACAGGAAGACTACAAGATCCCTGGGACATTCACATGTTCTACATCTAATGCTGTGTATTTGATTCTCTGCACCAAATGTCCTGGTGGGGGCCTCTATGTTGGAGAAACAGGACAGAAACTCAATGCAAGGATGAGGTCCCACCGCCACACAATTAAAGAGAAGAAGCTACACTTTCCTGTGGCTAAACATTTCTGTAGCCCATGGCACAATGTAGAACACATGAAAGTTCTCATATTAAAAAGGTAACTTCAAATCCCAAAGCGCCAGAAGAATTTGGGAATACAAATTTATAACACTGTTTGACACTTTGAATACTGGGCTGAATTTGCCCCCGGGATTTATGACACATTACAAGATCTAAAGAGTCTTCTATAGACATCGTGGGGGCACCAGGTCTCTGAGATAACATCAATTTAGAGACCATAAAACTTTCACACCCCTTATCTGTAAGATAATTAAGGACTCATTCTCAAGATCTTTGAAATTCTGTTGTTTTTAAAATGTCCATTCACCCCCCCCCATGTCTCTGTTCTTATTGTATATGTATTGCTGTTTCTTCATATATTCTTGTAGTACGCCTGATGAAGGGACTGGTGATGTCCCGAAAGCTCGCTATGTAACATCATTACTTCTATTTTTGTTAGCCATTAAAAGGTATCAAACCTGCAATACTCTTATTTTGTTTCTCTTAATGAGAGCGTAAAAAGTGCGCACGAATCCTTAGCGTACTGACTCACGATTGCGTCATACGCACGCACGAGGCTAGGCCGCGGCGTACGGTCCACAGAGGCAGTCCATATGAGGTAGAAAAGTAAGGTGCTCACTGTTAGCTATCCGGCTAAGTGCATAATTTACTAAAAACACCGTACAATAAGTGCATAATAGGACACATTGCAGTACCTGAAAAAGAATACACACAATGGACTAAAGTGCTTGAATGTTGCTGAACCTGTAAAAACATTATTGCTATGCTAAAATACAGCAAATACATAATTATGCTAACATTTTAGTGCAATCAATTTCACATTTGCAAACATAATAGGCTCAGATATACGTCTCTTCTTATGGCTGCTTGGTATAAAACACTGGAACACAGTCCAAAATTCAATTGAAATCCACATGAGGTAATTTAGTAATCCAACCAGGTAACGTGTAATCCACATGGATAATATAAAATAGCAGCAAATAGAGAACCTTCTTTGCAAAGGGGGCTCCCAAATAACCTGAGAAGGGGGAAAAAGGAAAATAGGCGCTCTTAGGCGCAACTGGGAATTTTCTGCAGAATGGGGGGGGGGGGTCCTGACAAGCCATGTCCATCTGGGTGAGAATCAAACGGGGCAATAGAAGCAACATAAACTAAAAACAAGTGTCAACTAGCTTCCACCCGTCAGGTGCAGTCCATGTTGTAGCTTCTATAGGTCCAGAGGTGTCCTTTAAATCAGCCAGTAGAAGGGTTCCTCAGATGAGGGACCTGAAGTCCTCCTCGCTGGAACTGCTGCTGAATGACATTAGAGGACGCTCCTGCCTCCTGTAGGCCAAGCTGGCTGCCGTGGTTGAGCTCCACTGCCCTCTTCTGCCAGAAGTCGGACTTGACCGGGTGGTGGTCACACTGGTGAGCGCTGCAGCCACTTGCGCCTTCACTTTTCCACATACTCCTGCTGGGACAGCAGGGGCAAGGACTTCTGGCTGCAGCGATTCAGGCAAAGTTGCACCCAGCGAAGAACCTCCAGCTCCCCTGGCTGACTTCATTTTCCATGTTAGTTGGTACTGGATCACCATGGACTGGAAAGTAAAGGATGATGTTGTCAGCTGACCCAGATGAAAGGACTGTGGTGGTGGTGGCAATACAGGGATCAGAGGCTCCGGCTGTGGCTTCTCCCTGAAACAGAAGGTGCCATCTGGTGACTCCTGTAGACAGCGCATGCGTCCTGCGCCTGCAGGTTCTTCCAGCCAAACTTCTGGTGGTGATGCAGGTACCAGGGGCTTAGACAATAAGGTAACCCCGGTAGTCATGGGGGTGTATTCCACCTGATCCCCCACATATAGGCTGTGACGGGGTTGGGGCAGGTACGGCTGTTTCACAGACCTGCGGTCCACAAAGTACTCCTTGCCGTCCACGTCATCCGCAAGGAAGCCACAGCCTCGCTCCACTGAAAACCATAGGACGGTTCCCTTACGCCATTCCAGTGTAGGGTCTTCCGGCCTCGGATGGTCCAGTACTTGGATGATATAGTCCTTCACCGCATTCTTGTAGTCCCATAGGGTCTGGGCGTGGGCTGTCACTGATGCAGGCACAGCAGGATTCTGCCGCATGGAAGGTGTGTTGTTTTCCTCCTGGGCAGCGTAGTGGACACTCCAGACGCCTCCGCCGCATCAGCCAGCACGGCGAACATCGAGTCAGGAGCCGGTGGGATTCTCTTGGCCAATTGTGACACTGTGATCTCCTCTGAACTGGACGGTGGGTCGGGGTAATTGCTTACAAACACCATCTCTCCCCACTTTGGTTCCAGTTGTTTTGCCATGCTGTGGTATGTTGTTCACTGCTGGCTTGAACTGGAGAGGAGGGCGGAGTAATGAGGGAAGAGTCTTCACTCCCTATACATGCAAATAGTGAGTTCACGGTGGGCCGGGCTGGTTTTTCCCGCTTCTGGGGGGGGGGGGGGTATCTTCACTTTCCTGCTCTTGAGGGGGTGTATCATCAATTTCTCGCTTCTGGGGGCCTGGGGGGGGGCAAGAAGAATGCTTACGTAGCGTATGTAGCGTGCGTAGCGTTCAAAACTTTAAGAACATTTACGAATAATATGAAGCGAATCTGAATAAATCTGGATTCGCTTCGGAGTAGGAAAAAAGGAGGATTTGTAACGAATCTACAAAGCGGCAAATAGATTCGCTCATCTCTACTCCTAACTAATCATATGCTAAATAGTTGCAATTCCAATTTATGTATGAGATAGCCAAGATGATTTTCTATAAAATGATGGTAGTCTCACGTTCAAAGCTGCAGTGGATGGTGATATATGGAGCCTAAAAGTCAAAAGTTCAAAACTTGTTACCCTTTTGCTCGTCAGTGTAAAACGTCTTGAACCCCTTTACAGTACTTTGGCATTTTGGGACTTAGAGTCTGAATTTAAAGAGTTATTCCCATGCCTAAATAGCATATTTCTGGAATACAGTATGTAAGGGATCTGCAACCTTCACGACTCTAGCTGCTGTGAAACTACAACTCCCACCATGCAAACATGCTTGTCTGTTCTTCTCACTCCCAAAGAAGTGAATTAAGCATTCTGGGAGTTGTAGTTTCCGAACTGCTGGAGTGCCGGAGGTTGCTGATCCCTGCTGTATGTCATCATTTGGATTCCCACCAATACTGAGAATGTTTATCCCAGTACATTTTACCCCGGAACATGCTGTGCTAGAGAACTGCAGTACAGCTCCATCTGCCTTTGAGGGATGACATCCACCTATCAAATGGGACTATCAGATGGGATTAACTTTCTAAGAGTTTACCAAAGGGAGCATACTATTCATTGTGTAGACCACAGCTGCAGCATAATTTCTTCTGGAATAGCTAGACTGTGCTATATGCAGTTCTGCAGCAATTTTATCTCATTGTACAACAGTGCCTTACCTTACAATGCCAGTCACAGTAACTGCGGTGCCTCCCATTAAAATGGTATACATAGTACTCCCTAATTAAAAAAAAAAAATCTTACCTCCTTCATACTCTCTCAACATGCTCATTCTTCATTCTCCTTTGGTAGTTACATGTAACTGCTCCATTTAACCCCTTAATACTATATGATGTAACTGTATGTCATAAGCGTTAAGGAGAATATGGAGTGGATTCATGTGATGAGCATGCTTCATACATGGCGGGTGCTTGTTGTATAATACAGCTAACAGCTACCGACAGTGACGAAGAATCATTATGGTGCTGATCCTCATCATTTAACCCCTGAGATGCTGCTATCAATAGCAACTGCAGCATCTTTAATGTTCGACAGAGGTATCCCCCTACCTTCCCATTGGTTGCTATGACAGTCTGGTGCCTTGTGAAGTATCTCAGTGCTGTCATAGTGAGCTACAGTGCCTTGCGAAAGTATTCGGCCCCCTGGAACTTTTCAACCTTTTACCACATTTCAGGCTTCAAGCAAAAAAGATATAACATTTTAAATTTTTGGTGAAGAATCAACAAGTGGGTCACAATTGTGAAGTGGAACGAAATTTATTGGATCATTTAAACTTTTTTGTAATAATAAAACTGAAAAGTGGGGCGTGCAAAATTATTCGGCCCCCTTGCATTAATACTTTGTTGCGCCACCTTTTGCTGCGATTACAGCTGCAAGTCACTTAGGGTATGTCTCTTTCAGTTTTGCACATCTAGAGACTGAAATTCTTGCCAATTCTTCCTTGCAAAACAGCTCAAGCTCTTTGAGGTTGGATGGAGAGCGTTTGTGAACAGCAGTTTTCAGCTCTTTCCACATATTCTCAATTGGATTCAGGTCTGGACTTTGACTTGGCCATTCTAAGACCTGGATACGTTTATTTTTGAACCATTCCATTGCAGATTTTGCTTTATGTTTGGGATCATTGTCTTGTTGGAAGATAAATCTCCGTCCTAGTCTCAGGTCTTTTGCAGACTCCAACAGGTTTTCATCCAGAATGGTCCTGTATTTGTCTCCATCCATCTTCCCTGTCCCTGCTGATGAAAAGCAGACCCAAACCATGATGCTGCCACCACCATGTTTGACAGTGGTGATGGCGTGTTCAGGGTGATGAACTGTGTTGCTTTTACACCAATCATATCGTTTTGCATCGTTTCCAAAAAGTTGGATTTTGGTTTCATCTGACCAGAGCACCTTCTTCCACATGTTTGTTGTGTCTCCCAGGTGGCTTGTGGCAAACTGTAAACGAGACTTTTTATGGATATCTTTGAGAAATGGCTTTCTTCTTGCCACTCTTCCATAAAGGCCAGATTTGTGAAGCGTTCGACTGATTGTTGTCCTATGGACAGACTCTCCCACCTCAGCTGTAGATCTCTGCAGTTCATCCAGAGTGATCATGGGCCTCTTGGCTGCATCTCTGGTAGATTTGCAGTGGTCTGATACTCCTTCCATTTCAATATGATCGCTTGCGCAGTGCTCCTTGGAATGTTTAAAGCTTAGGAAATCTTTTGGTATCCAAATCCGGCTTTAAACTTCTCCACAACAATACCACGGACCTGCCTGGTGTGTTCCTTGGTCTTCATGATGCTTTCTGTGCTTTAAACAGAACCCTGAGACTATCACAGAGCAGGTACATTTATACGGAGACTTGATTACACACAGGTGGATTCTATTTATCTTCATGAGTCAATTAGCACAACATTGGATCATTCAGAGATCCTCAATGAACTTCTGGAGTGAGTTTTCTGAATTGAAAGTAAGTGAGCCGAATAATTTTGCACGCCCCACTTTTCAGTTTTATTATTACAAAAAAAGTTTAACCCCTTCGTGCCCAGCGCCGTACATGTACGGCGCTGGGGCGATGCGGGCACATGGCGCCCGCTCGCGGGTGCGGCGGGCGTCATGGCCGGCAAGTCTCTGCTGTTTCTAACAGCAGAGACTTGCCGCTACTTACCGCCATCGGCGGCGTCTTCCTCGGAGATTAGATGCCGTGATCACACGTGATCACGGCATCTAGTTGCGTCTCAACCCAGAAGCATTCGCTTCCGGGTGGTGTACAGACACCCCGTGTGGCCAATCGGGGTGTCTGTACACCATATGAAAACTGTAATCCTCGCTGGTGAGGATTACAGTTTTCAAAGTGCAATTGTTATTCTGGCCACTAGATGGCAGGCCAGGATAAGAAATGAGCAATTTATGGATTTCTGAGTCTATAAAATCCATAATTGCTCATAAAGAAAAAAAAAAAAGCCACAATATATAAGCCCATATTTGAGCTTTCCAATAGTAAAAAAAAAATAAAAAAAAAATGTTAATATATAAAAAATAAAAAAGATGTAAAAGTTCAAATCACCCCCCTTTCCGTATAAGTAAAAAATAAATACCTAAATAACAATAAATATAGACATCATGGGTATCACCGTGACCGAAAACGCCCGTACTTTTAAAATATAAAAAAATTCCAATACGGCGAATTGTGTGGCGGAAAAAAGCGTCCAAATGGCGATTTGCCGTTTTTTGTCGCTTTTTTTTCTAAAAAAAATTAAATAAAAAGTGATCAAAAAGTCATACACACCCCAGAATGGTATCATTAAAAACTTCAGATCGTCCCGCAAACAATGAGCCCCCATACAGCTCTGTACACATAAATACCAAAAAGTTATAGGGGTCAAGATTTGACAAGGAAAAAAAAAAAAAAAAAAGGGCAACTTTCTAATTATTTTATCACTATGAAAACGCAGGAAAAACTATATATATTCGGTATTGCCGGATTCGTACTGACTTGTAGAATGAAAGTAATGGATCAGTTTTAATGCACATAGAACTCTGTAAATAAGAAACCCGTAGAACTGTAGCGGAATAGCGTTTTCTTTGCCATTTCACCCGGTTTGGAATTTTTTTCCCGCTTCCCACTACACCGTATGCAATATTAAATGGTGGCGTTGGAAAGTACAACTTGTCCCGCAAAAAACAAGCCCTCATACAGCTATGTGAACAGAAAAATAAAAGAGTTATGGCTGTTTGAAGACAGGGAGCGCAAAACGAAAATGCATAACCGAAAAAAGCTCCGGGCGCGAAAGGGTTAAATGATCCAATAAATTTCGTTCCACTTCACAATTGTGACCCACTTGTTGTTGATTCTTCACCAAAAATTTAAAATGTTATATCTTTTTGTTTGAAGCCTGAAATGTGGCAAAAGGTTGAAAAGTTCCAGGGGGCCAAATACTTTCACAAGGCACTGTAACTAAAAAGCCATGCCTGAGGTATGACTTCACAAACAGCCTGTAAAAATCCCATAGACTACAATAGTGTTCTATTGTGGTCTATGGGACAAGCAATCAGAACACAAAAAAATCACATGTAGAATTCCCCTAAGGACATTAAAAGTAGAGTAAAATGAAGTTTCAAACTATTTTTAAGAATATAAAAAAACAAAAATATTAAAAACTTAAATTGCTCCCCTTTCCCAACTTTATGTATTAAAAATAAATAAATAAAAATGTCCAAATTATTAAAATATAACAATACTTGTGAATGTGAATGTCATAAGTGAAAAAAAAATTTAAATAGCAGTGAAAAAATAAAAATTAAAAAAAAATAAAAAAGTGACCAAAAAGCTGTATATACCTTAAAATAGTATGATTAAAAACTGCACCTTCCTCTTGCCAGAAATGAGCCCTCACACAGTTGTGTAGATGGAAAAATCGTCAGAATATGATGATGCAAAGAAAAATGTTTTTAAAGGCTTTTAATTTTTTTAAGTAGTAAAACATAACAGAAACTATAAAAATTTGTTATTGCCATAATTGTACGGACCCGCGGAATAAGGATGCCATGTCATTTTTAGTACAGAGTGAACACTGTAAACAATAAAATACAAAATAATATGGTGGCTTTTTTCTGTCTCACCTCACAACCAATTTTTTTTCCGTTTCCCAATACAAGCTAAAAATACAACTTGTCCCACAAAAATGGTTCCTTATATGGTTATGTGAATGGAAAATTGAAAAAATTATGGCTCTTGGAAAGTTAACTTCAGTTTTCTCTGACAGCAGCACATGACAAGTAACTTCAATCTGACATTAATCTTCTGCATGGATTAAATTGGTATTATATTATAGAAATATTATTTATGTACATGTTCATTGTAAAAATCCACTTGAAACATTATGCAATAGGTATATCCTAAAATTAAATCTTCCTACCTAATACAGTATTCTGGCCTGGCTTTCCTAGCAGTCGCTATCTTTCTCAAAATACTTTAACACTGAGTAATGTATCATAAGTTATATCTCTGCTAGTGAAATATAAACTGCCAGAGTAATAGTACTATCCAAATTTAAAAATATATCTTCCTGGGAATTAAGCAAAAAAATCAAGTTTTCTCCAGTTCTTCCAGTTATTTTGAACCGCGAAACAGCCATTTTTACCCAATCAGGAACCACATGAAGTAAAGTAATATACATTTGTAAAAATTCTTCAATATGGAGGATGAATAACGTGTTATATTTACCAGCCAAGTTCATGATATTTTCCTTTTTTTTATGCAAAGTATCATTATTACAAATAGCAGCACCACCTACAACAGATCACTTAAACAGATGCAGCAGACCTTTCATTTCCAGTAATACGTTATGTAAAAATGGCAAGTCAGACAAAAATATTGCCTTACTCTGTGACCCTGCTTCCAGTTCCTAATCTTTAATCATGGTATATGTAGAACAGAAGCTCTGTGAAAAGGCAGTTCAACCATTTTGGCATGAAAACTTGGACTTTATAATCCAGTGATTCATCAGAAAGTATTCACCTTGCAGGAGACATGATCTCACTGTAAATCCTTAGTAATGAACTTCGGCCTTTGTGCAGAAAGCAGACAGATCTATGTAGAAATGATAGCTGCCTTCAATTTATTAGATTTCCTAAGCTGACATTTTTCTGTTCAGCTTTATACGAATACATTACTGTGTGCTGTTCTAAACCATCTAAGCTGAATTGCTCAAATTCACAGAAAGGCAACTTTCACACGCCAGTGAATCCGTATGTGTGCTTTCCGTGCTTTTCATGGACCGCTCATGTATCCATTCACATATCAGTGGTTTACCGTGGACTGTAGATCTGTGGTGACACCATGGAAGAATACCCTATTTTGTCTGTGATTATGGATTCCTCACTCAATTTATAGTATATAGATCCATGAAAATCAGGGACACAATGCCAATACCATTCGTGTTTGGTCTGTGATTTTCACTGACCATTGGTAGAAGAATCTCTGGAAACAAATTTTTTGCCTAGCAGTGTCCTCAGAATACTGATGACACATGGAGGGCAGAAACCATACACACAGACATGACTTCTACATTTATAGGATCCATGACAGCTATTACTAATCCATTATGATCCACTATGATTTATTATCATCTCTTACACTTTGTTGATGTTTGTATTGCATGGACACTGTATTGCATAAACTATTGGTAAGATTTTTTGTACCGTATTGTCACGAACGTACTATCGTGCAGGTTGCAGGCGTTCGGCTAGACTTTCAAAAGTGACATGATTTGACAGGTTTTCCTCTTGGTTTGGTTGCTGTTTACCACACCCCCTTCCCCTCAGCTGTTGTGGGTGTGTTAATTATCTTTCCCCTATTTACCCCTTCCTCTCCCAGTATTCCTTGCGGTTTATACTTTCTGCTGTCATTGTTGTGTTTGGTGTGAATCTCGGCTGAGATCCGGTTGCTGCAATATCTGCATTAAGATAAGTGTCATTTTCCCTATTGTGTTTATCCTATGTATTTCCCTGTTTTGGTTTTGCCTTCTGGAGTTTCCTGTTTGTCCGTCCTTTTGGAGTAACAGGTTTACTCTTTCTCCTGTCACTAGCTGAAGGGCTTGTACAGGGTCAATTTGTTATTAGGTTCCTGTGTATGAACTCTCCTACAACTAAGGCCTGTTCATACTGGTAGTCAGTCAGGGCCTAGTTTCATGGATTCTTGCAGGAGGTGACCATTTCCCTTGTTTGGTCTTTTCCCTTCCCTCTTAAGCTTGGTGTGGCTATACCCTCCACACCAGAGCGTGACACTTATAAAGTGAAAATTTGCATTAGAAATGTATGCAACCAAGACAATGGCAAACATTTGTAGTGTGCTTTTCTTGCAAGGCTAGTTGTGTGGTCAGGGCGACTACCTAGGAAGTCAGTGGCAGCCATATAGACAGTTAATCCCAACACATACAAGGGTCAATTCCGTAGGAAGCCAATTTAGCTATGTGCATTTCTTTTCTTTTTCGAAGGAAACCCACACAAATGAGATGTTGTCCCTGATCAGCGCTGCATGGCACCAGTGTTAACCACTGAGCAGGTTGTGCTGCCTCCACAACCTGCTCAGCGTAACCACAAGCCAAGTAAGAAAGACAATATTTACCTCCTTAACCAGCCATTTCTTTACCTCTGTTCAATTTAATGTTTCCTGCCTCCATTGCTAACCAGAAACCACCGCCCATCATTCAGGTTCTCAGAATGACTCATCCAGCCTTTCATGAAACCTACACAGTGTGTACAGGTCAGTGCTATCTACTGAGGTCTTTGGTGTGCATGAATTTTGGGGTCTGAAGTCTAGGTCTGATGCTTGGGATCTGTCTAAATGTTTGTGTCTGATAAAGGGGGTCTGAATTCTCTTGTTGACTGAATTAATTTTGGGATCTGAGATATTAATTTTTTTTGGAGCTGGAGTGTTAACAGAGTGAACAGAGTTTTATTTATAAACACTTTACACACTTGTAATTGGTGACATGGTAAATCAAATCCTATCCTACTTTAGTCAGTCCGACCAACCAGTAGGAAAGAAAAAAAACACTCAACTATATGGACCATTTCCCCTATATGGAAGATAACCTGTTTTCCTTGCCAGTACATAGATAATATATTTTATTTTAAGCTCATAACTGGAGAACATTCTTCGAAGACACATAATGATCTAAAAACTCCAATATAATTTACAGATCTAGCAGGCGTTAAAGTAACTCCTGGCACATTAACACATAAGCTTATCACATTGGCTTAGTTTAACAATGTGCAAAGCTTCTAAAGCTTAAAGTTGGTTTCAAGTTACACTGTCGGGTAAACACGATAACCCTCTGATGTTGTTGCTTGATACATTTGTATATTTTATTCATGTTTTTAAAGAGGTTTTCTGGGTTAATGACAATGATGACCTATGTTCAGGATAAGTCATCTATATCAAATTGTCAGGGTCCAACACCCAACGCCCCCACTGATCACCTGTTCCGTGCAGACTTTGGAACCGGAACTAACACTTGGACCAGAGCCAGAAGCCAGTTCCATTCGAAGTGTAGTACTCATGCTGAGTTACTGCAGCTTAGCTCCCATTTAAGTGATTGAGGATAGGTCATGAATATTGTTAACCTGGAAATCCTTTTAAAGGGAGTGTTTCACCTTTTTTTACCTATATAACTGACAGCAGTGCCCCACAGAAGATTGCATATACATCCCAGACATACCTGTGTGCACTTTGTGTCTGTATTACATGTTCAAAAAAAGCACTTTTAGGGTCCATTCACACATCCGCAAAATGGGAATCGGCAAAACACAAACACCGGCCATGTCCCGGCATTATAGAAATGCCTTTTCTTGTCCGTGTTTCCGAACAAGAATAGGACATGTTCTATTTTTTTGCGGGGCCGCGGATTGGATGCAGACCCATTTTCCGGATGTGTGAATGGACTCTCATTCTGCTGGAAAACAGCTCCCAAGTGCCCAGCTGAAAGTGAAACTAAAAACAGCTTTTTCTCCCGACTCGATTTCTAACAGCTATATCTTCTGATATACTAGATATAATGTGGTTTTGGTATAATTTGAAAGCTTGGAATGCCAGCTTTCAAGGAAGGTCAGAACCATTTTTCTATCTGCTACCAATGAGAGATGAGCAAATTTTTCAAAAATTCGATTCGGCTGGCTCGCCGAATTTTCCGAAAAGATGCGCTTCGATCCGAATAAATTTGTGGCGAATCGCGTTAAAAAACGGCTACTTCCGGGCTGCAGAGAGCCTGGATAGTGGTGTAGAACACTGTGCCTTGCAGTAAAACGCATAGGGAGTAGTGTTGAGCGAGCACCTCTGTGCTCGCATGCACGAGTGCTCTGGCCGAGCACTCGAGCATAAAGTTAGTCAATGGGATTAAACCAGGCACCCCCGCTCGGAAGAGGGGAGGGTGTCTGGTTAATAGAAAAAGGTCAGAATTGTAACTTCTCCTCTTTTACTCCTTTCGCTCGTAAAAGTATGCTAATCAACTGTATTTGTACGCATTAGCGTACAAATGCGTAAGCATTAGCGTACAAATGCGTAAGCATTAGCGTACAAATTCGTAACCATTAGCATACAATGAGTAGCATTAGCATACAAATCAACATTACAGTGAATGCCAGCATTGCGCTCGAGTACACTCGGTGTTCGGCCGAACAGCGAGCGGACCCGAGCGTAGGCATGCTCGGCCGAACAGCGAGTTCGGCCGAGCATGCTCGCTCAACACTAATAGGGAGTCTACTGTGGTAGTGAAAGAATACTGTGAGCCAGTGTGACACGCACATAACAGGCGTCACTCTTAGAATCGCTGCACACTTTTATGTATTTGGGCAGTTAAGGGGCCAAAACTCACCAAACAACTCTAGTCTAAACTCAGCCTTAAAGGTCAATGTTAGCGCTAGCTATAAAGAATCATGCAGAGGCCCAAGATCCTACTAGAGCGACAAAAGCGCACGCCTTTTACACCAATTCACTGATTCCACATACATTTCGACAGAACCTGTTCTATTACACGCTTCTACAAGCAGAGCCCCCCCAGACAGCGTGGAGATGGCAGTGGCAGCAGCATCAGCAGACTATAGAGTGGCACGACGACAGTGTGGCCAGGTGGCAGCAGCATGAGTAGGCCACAGAGTGGCAGAATGACAGACCCTGGAAGTGGCAGCAGCAGTGGAAGTAGTAGTACAATTTGGAGGCCACAGAGTGGCACAATAGCCTAATTTTGACGTAGCAGCAGCTAGGAGATGGCATGAGCAGTTGGCGGCGGCAGCAGCATCAGGCCGGAGAGTGGCATGGTGACATACCCTGAAGAGCAGACAGTAAAAAAGAATTCTCAGGCTTTTGGTTAAGTTCAACTGTAGCATATGTTCTTATCGGTATCGGGGCTAGTTATGCCAGCGGACGGGAACTTAAGACAGAGGAGGTGCAGTGAAGGCTCCAGCTTTGCCTCAACTGTGGCAAAATGTCAGTATTGATGCAGTATGCCAAAAAAGCTCGGAGTTCCATCTTGAGATCGAGCTGGCGGTCTGCAGGGAGCTGAGATACCACCTGTGGGAGCCCCTGCCTCTCGCCTCCCCCATGCTCATCGCTGAGTGTCCCGGGGGCCGGAATCGTTTACTTTTAAAAATTCGAGTGTTCAAAACAAAAAGGGTTTCCTGTATACTTGAGCTATGAATAATGGAATAGGACTACAGAACGTACCAAAAATTTACAAGTGACATGCTGCTGCCGTGCAGAAGGTCCAAAAAATTCTAATCATTTTACTAGGCCAACGAGTGGCACCGTAACAGAAGCTGCAAGAGGCAGCAGCAGTCGAATACATTTACTAGGCCACCGAGTGGCACTGTAACAGCAGCTGCAAGAGGCAGCAGCAGTCAAATACATTTACTAGGCCACCGAGTGGCACAGTAACATCATCTGCAAGAGGCAGCAGTTGAATACATTTCAAGGCCACAGAGTGGGAGAGGCAGCAGGAGTGGTACTAATTTTAATGAGACAGACTGGCACAGTGACATACCCTGGGAGAGGCAGCAGCAGTCAAACATACTCGGCATGCATGCTTGGTACCTGCATCCCTGTATTAGTGGAGGCCTTTGAAGCACTATAAATGGCAAAAGGCAGAAGGGACCCAGCATGCTTGTGGAACCAAACACCCCCTGATTATACGGAAGCCAAGGTTGGCACATAACAGGTAGGAAATAGTGTTAGGTTCCCATTCTACAGAGATCACCTTGACGATTTGATGGACGGGCTCAGATAATTTTGTACAAAATATATTTGCCAAGAATCTCTAATTTACCAAACAAGCATAGCATTAGCTCCAAAATATTTCATATCTCTATGGCAGGGGTGGCCAACCTGTGGCTCTTGAGCCGCATGCGGCTCTTTGCCTCTTCAAGTGAGGCTCTAGCGGTGGAGCAAGGAAGCAGTTAGGCCAGCAAACTCTCCTCCCCATGCTCAGATCTCCTTTTCTGATTGGGCCCCGTTGCAACTGTGCAGCTCCAGCTCGCTCTCCACTACATCCTGATGCACACAGTGTCAGAACGTAGTATGTGTAGATGCACACTATAACCTGACGTTGTGCACATCAGGTTACAGTGGACAGCATGTCAGACCTGCAGAGCCCGGTGCCTGATCAGGAGAGGTAGGCGATTTTTTAAATTATAGAACTGAGCAAGGGGGCCTGATCTAAGCATGGGAGGTTCTGATCTGAGCATGGGGGAGGAGGGGTCCTGATGCGAGCATTTGGGGGTCTAATCTGAGCATGGGAGATCAGCTGTGAGCATGGGGGATCAGATGTGAGCATGGGGGATCAGATGTGAGCACTGAGGGTCTGAAACTGGGAGTCTGTTTTGTGTTGTCTGATCTGAGTATTGGGGGTCTTATTTTTGGGGTCTGGTGAGCATTGGGGATCTTATTTTAGGTCAGATGAGGACTGGAGTCTGATATAGGAGTCTGATTTGAGGTCAGATTGTTTTGTCAAATATTGTTTTCTTATTTTTCTCCACTAAAACCAAGGTGCATCTTATAGGGCCAAAAATATGGTGACTCATATGTAAATGTATAGCTTGTGGCTCCTGGTAGTCATACATTTTTTTCCTGGCTCTTTGTTTCTGTAAGGTTGGCCACCCCTGCTCTATGGCATTTTGTGCTTTATCTGGTTGGCAGCGTGCCGTTGCATTGTATGTATTTTCCTTTCCTTGTGCAATCAGCCATAGCAATGTGCACCTGCGCACTGGGATGTGCTGACTGAAATCCCCTTTTTTTCTTTGTAAGTTTGTACTGGAGGTGTGGCTACTCCATTTGGTCATGCACTCCTGACTAGCCCCGTCTGCCACATAGGCTGATTTTAATTAGTGTAACTATAAAGCCGAGTGGACTCGGCATGCATGCTTGGTACCTGCATCCCTGTATTAGTGGAGGCCTTTGAAGCACTATAAATGGCAAAAGGCAGAAGGGACCCAGCATGTATGTGGAACCAAACACCCCCTGATTATACGGAAGCCAAGGTTGGCACATAACAGGTAGGAAATAGAGTTAGGTTCCCATTCTACAGAGATCACCTTGACGATTTGGTGGACGGGCTCAGATAATTTTGTACAAAATATATTTGCCAAGAATCTCTAAATTACCAAACAAGCATAGCATTAGCTCCAGAATATTTCATATCTCTATGGCATTTTGTGCTTTATCTGGTTAGCAGTGTGCCATTGCATTGTATGTATTTTCCTATAAAAATTTAAATGCAACATACCGTAGAGTGGCACAATGACATAATTTGGACGTAGCGGCAGCTAGGACACAAAGTGCGGAGGCGGCGCCAGCAGCATGAGTAGGCCACAGAGTGGCACAATGACATAATTTGGACGTAGCGGCAGCTAGGACATAGCGTGTGGAGGCGGCAGCAGCAGCAGCATACCATAGAGTGGCACAATTACATAATTTGGAGGTAGCGGCAGCTAGGACACAGCGTGTGGAGGCAGCGGCAGCAGCATGAGTAGGCCACAGAGTGGCACAATTACATAATTTGGGAGGAAGAGGCAGTTAGGACACAGCATGTGGAGACGGCACCAGCAGCATCAGGCCACAGAGTGGCATGGTGACATAGCCTGGAGGTGACAGCAGTAGAAGCATGAGGAGACCTGATTGTTGAGGTGGCAGCAGCATCAGAAGGCTACATATTGGGTCAGTGACAGAGTGGAGAGGTGGGTGGCAATACCAGTCACTGGTAAATATGCTGGGTGGTAGAAGGAGCAGCTGGTAGATGTGTGGCATTAGGCGGGTGGCAGCATCATAAGAGTGGCTGAGGCAGGTAGCCTGAAGAATACAGTCTCATTTGTCAAGGTTTGGGAGACACATCATGGCTGATCTAATCTGATGCATCAGGCGTTGGTGGGTGGAAATCCTGGCTGATCCACGTCTGATTCATCTTGACAAAGGTGAGTCTTTCCACATTTTGGAAGGACAGGTGAGTTCTCCTTGGGGTAACTATGGCCCCCGCCGCACTGAACACCCGCTCTGATGCCACACTACTAGCCGGGCAGGACAGCTTCTCCAGTGCAAACTCAGCCAGTTGCGGCCACAAATCCAGTTTGGCTGCCCAGTAGTCCAGAGGATCTTCAATGTGGGGTGGCAGGGTGCTGTCCAAATAGGCCACCACCTGCTGGTTCAGGGTCTGCTCCTGGTCTACCTGCTGCTGCTGCTGGTGAGTACTTTCCGCACTTGGCGGGTGAAGAAAGCTGCTCATCAGCGACTCCAGACTCAAGTTGGTGCTGATGGAGCTGATACTGCTCCTACCTCCCTACCCCCCCACAGCAGCTGTGGCAGTGGTACGTGAGCGCTGAGGGACACCCCGGTCAGACCTGCAAGAGGATGGACGACAACGCAGATAGGCAGCAGCCAACTGACTACATAGGATGTCTCTATAGTACTTCAGTTTGTCCTCCCTCTCAGCAGCTGAAAAAAAGGCCCCCATTTTAGACCGGTAGCGAGGGTCCAAGAGGGTGGAGAGCCAGAAGTCATCTCTCTACCGGATGGTGACTATTCGGCTGTCACTATATAAGCAAGTGAGCATGCATCGGGCCATTTATGCAAGTGACTCGGAGGGACTCCCTGCCTCCAACTCCACTGTATACTGCCATGGTGTCTGTGGGTTATCTGCCTCATCTTCCGCATCTCCCTCTACCTCCTCTGGCTGCTCCTGCTCCTCCTCTTCTGTCACCTGGGTAGAAAAACCACTAAATGCTTGTGCTCCAGTGTCCTCCTCCTCCTCCAGTTCAGCCCCCACCAGACTCATGTGGCCGTGAGATGCAGTCTCCACGTCTCCAGTCCCCTGACCAGAAAGATTTTGCAGCATCTGTTCCAGGACATGAAGAAGTGGAATGACGTTGTTCATACCGTAGTTCTGGCGACTGACAAATAACGTGGCCTCCTCAAAGGGCCTGAGCAAGTGGCAGGTGTCACGCATGGGCTGCCACTGGCTGACATCAAAATTACACAGGGGAGTATTCCTGTCCGCTTGGATCATTAAGAAATCGTTTATGGCCTTTCTCTGTTCGTACAGTCGGTCCAACATATGGAGGGTAGAATTCCAATGGGTGGAATCTGAGCCACGGTTCTCCCAGGCCACTTTGTGGTGACGCTGCATATGTTGGTGCAGGGCCGTGGTGCCAACATTAGCACCCTGGCCATGCTTCACTTTCTGACCACAGATTCTACATATAGCCGTGTTCACCTCCTCAGGTGTCTTAATAAAAAAATCTTCCACACCGCCAAGTAGGCGATTTTACCACCAACACTCCGCACTGACTGAGTGGTACCTCCGCTGCCTGGCTGAGCCCCTGCGCTGCTCTTTTCAAGGCCGGAAAGCACCAGCGAAGAGTGCGGTCTATCCCGTGCCCGTTTGGCTCCCGACCTCGCACTGCTGCCACTCCGCTGACTAACGGCCACACTACCGACTTGCTCCCTGCACCGATGCCTGACGCGCAAGCTGTCAGTCTCGTCTGCAGATGATGATAATGATGATGAAGCCCTTGCTTCACCCAGCTCCCAAGTACGATCGGCTACATCATCATCCACTACAGTTTGCACGTCACTAATGTCCTCCTCAACTGTCTCGGTGTACAAAGCCTGACCGCTTTCAACATCACCTCCCACTACACTCTCCTCATCAGTACTTGACCGCCTACTGGAAGGAGCGGATTTCTACCCCACCTCTTGGCTTCCAAGTAGCTGCTGACTGTCCTCAAGTAGTTCGTCCTCGCTGTATAGTGACGCAGAGCCCATGGCATATAGTACTTCTCTGGCTGAGGGAACCAAAAAGGACAGAGGCAAGTTGAGGACAGGTGAGGGCACTGGAGCTGCTCCAGGCCCATGCCAACTAAGGGTTGTGTCTGACGAACCCACCGACTCTCGGCTGGGGGTTTCAGATGTCATCTGGGAGGAAGTGGATGACCGAGTCAACCATTTAAGAACATCTGGGTTGGTGGTCAACACACGACAACTAGATGACACCGGTAGCTGTGGCCTCACCGAGTGACCCCTAATGCCACGTCCCCTTCCTCTGCTGAGACCTGTGCCTGTTCCCGAAAAACATTTGTGCCACTGCCCGTCCCCTGTGAAGGGTCTGTCACCCCTCTGTCTGACAACCTGTTTAATAAAAAAATTTAAAATAAAATGAAGAATACCCATAAAAATTATACTTTGCTCACTGCCTTGCACAACGGTTTAACTATTTCTTTCAGAAATATCGTCACCTACACAGTGTGTTAACAATGGGTTACTGAACTGCAGTACAATGGGTTACTGCACAGCACTATACACTTTGTTTATATAGCGACTGACACTGTGACTATCGATTTAAAAGGAACGAGCCCAGAACCACGTCTTAACTCTTTTTTGGGCAATTCAACTTCACTGACTACGTTAGCACAATATCACGCTTTTCTGTTTGGATGGTGAATGATGCCAAAAATACTAAGTTAAAATGAACAACCGCAAAAAAACCTATTAACTGTTTTTTGGCCAGTTCAACTTTGCCGAGGAAGTTTGATTTTTTTTTTCCCAAAACACAACCCAAAATATAACCTTTTTTTTTTTTTTTCTTTTTTAACAGCGACTGACGCTGCGACTATCGATGTAAAAGGAACGCGCCCAGAACCACGTCTTAAGGCCCCTTTCACACGGGCGAGATTTCCGCGCGGGTGCAATGCGTGATGCGAACGCATTGCACCTGCACTGAATCCTGACCCATTCATTTTAATGGGGCTTTTCACATGAGCGTTTTTTTTCACGCATCACTTCTGCGTTGCGTGAAAAACGCAGCATGTTCTATATTCTGCGTTTTTCACGCAGCCCAGGCTCCATAGAAATGAATGGGGGTGCGTTAAAAATGCAACGCAATGCATTGCATCCGCGCGTTTTTAACGCAACGCATCCTGAACAAATCCGCGACGCTCGTGTGAAAGAGGCCTAACACTGACTTTACTGACACTTTACTGACTATGTTAGCACAATATCACGCTTTTCTGTTTGGATGGCGAATAACGCCGCAAATAGTTATTTAAAACGAACAACCCCACAAACACTGATTCACTGTTTTTTAGGCAATTCAACTTCACTGACTACGTTAGCACCCTTATCACGCTTTTCTGTTTGGATGGCGAATAACGCCGCAAATAGTTATTTAAAACGAACAAACCCACAAACACGGATTCACTGTTTTTGGGGCAATTCAACTGCACTGACTACATTAGCACAATATCACGTTTTTCTGTTTGGATGGCGAATAACGCCGCAAATAGTTATTTAAAACGAACAACCCCACAAACACGGATTCACTTTTTTTTTTGGCAATTCAACTTCACTGACTACATTAGCACCATATCACGCTTTTCTATTTGGATGGCAAATAACACCGCAAATAGTTATTTAAAACGAACAACCCCACAAACACGGATTCACTGGTTTTTTTTTGCAATTCAACTACACTGAAGGAGTTAGCACTATATTGTGCTTGTCTATTTGTATGGTGAATAACGCCGCAACTATTTCTTTCACATTTACAAGCTGCCAATCACTGATTATATATGTTTGTCCCCAAACACAACCCAAAATATTTTTTTTTTAATTTTTTGTTTTTTATGTATTATTTTATGTATTTTATTTTATTATTATTTTATTTTTTTATGTACCCCAAACAAGGCTCTGACCCTCTTACTGCACTGCAACAAGGGACACTAGTGGTGCTTCTTTGAATAAAGCACCCCAAAACAGCCTACAGAGTGCAGTGCTCTATAACAGGCTAACCCCAGTGCCCACTCACTGCTGCTCAGTGTACCAGAATAGCGATTTCACTGCCTGACAATCCCCTATGGATTCTGTCTAGAAATCGTCCCTCTCCTATCCCTGCAATTCAGATTATCTATCCCTGATCTCCTCATTTCTTTTCTTTAGCAACGTTTTTCTATCACTTGCCCTCTCTCTCCTGACGTCTGTCTCTTGTCTAAAATCAATTGCAAACGGCGAATTCCAGCAGAGCTGCATGTCTGCATGTAATTGCATTGTGGGTGTTTACTTCTTTGTCCCAGAAATCCTTACCCCATGTCATGCCATGTGCTTGCGGCCTTTTTAGGGGGAAAAAAAAAAAGATTTGTTACTATGAATCGCCATGAAATTCGCTTTTGTTGCGAACTGAAATTTTCACGAATTCCACTTCGTCAGCTTCGATTCGCTCATCTCTACTACCAATCCCAAGATATTAGCAGCTAAAGCAGCCCTACCCTCTTCAGTCTGGTTTGCTTTGAGCACTTGGAGAAGCTGTTTTCCAGCAGAATAAAAGTGCTTTTCCTGGACATGTAAGGCCCCTTTCACACGAGCGTGTCCGGATTTGGTCCGGATGCGTTCAGGAAAATCCGCATGCATCCGCACCAATCCGCACGCAATCACAGTCAGTTTTGACTGCGATTGCGTGCGTTCGTTCAGTTTTTTCCGCGCGGGTGCGAAGCGTTTCAATGCGTTTTTCACGCGCGTGAAAAAAAACTGAATGTTTACAAACAACATCTCTAAGCAACCATCAGTGAATCACGCATTGCATCCGCACTTGTGTGCGGATGCAATGCGTTATTCACGCAGCTCCATTCACTTCAATGGGGCCAGGGCTGCGTGAAAAACGCAGAATATAGAACATGCTGCGATTTTCACGCAACGGCGAACTGCTGCGTGAAAAACATCGCTCATGTGAAAAGCCCCATTGAAATGAATGGGTCAGGATTCAGTGCGGGTGCAATGCGTTCGCATCACGCATTGCACCCGCGCGGAAACATCGCCCATGTGAAAGGGGGCCTAATACAGACACAAAGTGCACACAGGTGTGTCTCTGGGGCAGTGCTCTTAGTTATTTTGGTAAAAAACAGGTGAAAGACTCCCTTTAATATTTACATAATATCCAATAGAGATAAAACACAAAACTTAAATAACTGTAATATTGTCTATAGTTGTAATAAACGTACCTGTCCGGGCTCCAGTGGTGTGATCCTCAGCTTCAGCACAACTGCATTTGGAGAGATGTGCTGCTGAACCACCCCCCTGGTCATGCAACTGCATCCTTAGTAACAAGATGCAATGCTCTGTTTCTCCCTGCAGCTGGTGTGTGCTGGGAGAGATTAGTAGTGGGCTAATTAGCTCATCTGCTCTACTGCTGTGTACTAGTGATTCTGACTAATGGAGCACCAGGTCATGGACCTATCAGGTTCTTATCCAGGGACTCAGCAGTCTACATAAATCCCCTGGCCATACACCATTGCCAGTGATAGTCTTGTTTGGCTCACTAGCTAGGGCCCTTGTTTCCTGTTCCTTGCGCATTAATGTCATTCTTCTGTGCTTTTGACCACTCTCTGTTTCACATTGGGTACTGTGCAGCTCATCTGGTTTTGATCTCTCCTTGTCTTCTAACCACTCTCTGTCTCTCGTTTGATACTTTGTAGCCTGTCTAGTTCTGACCCATAGCCATATAACTTTGCTTTTGTGTTTTTTGTGTGTTGGTGTTTGTCCTTCTCTGCACTTATTTAGAGTAGGAACCGTTGCCCACTTGTGGTTATGTCAAGTAAGGGTTATACTGCAAGTAGGTAGGGGAAGTGGTAGCAGGGCCGGCCTTAGGGTAGATGGCGCCCTGTGCGAAACTTTCTCTCGGCGCCCCCCCCCCCGAGTGACAGTACTAACGTCATACAGTATAGAGCTATAAATAGAGTGTAGAGATATATAGTGATATAGGTAGGTAGAGTAGGACAGTATATATATATATATGTATTTATAGCTCTCTATACTGTCCTATATCACACTATATATCTCTGCACTGTATTTATAGCTTTCTATATTGAAATGTAGCCTAATACAGCGCCACATACCTCTTACATCCAGTGACGTCTCCTCGGATGTAGATCTTCTCTTTCCTCATCTTCTCCTTTCAGACCAGACGCCATTTTTCAGCCATTTCTCATCTCTGCAGTTAGACAAAAAAAAATCTTAGTTTACACAGTGTCCTAAAAAATAACTGCGCCCAGCAAATAGTGTTCCGTAATAGTGCGCCCAGTAATATAGTAAACATAACGCCCCCCAGAAATAACTGCGCTGATACTGTGCCAGGGTGCCCCCACAGTAATAGTGCCCCCCACAAGTCCCAACTAATAATTCTCTGCCAGAGTGCACTTGTTAGTAATAGTGCCCCCAACAGTACTAATGTCCCCACTGTGCCCCAGAAGTAATAATGCTTCCAATGTGCCAGTAAAAAGTGTCCCACCCCCATAGATGCCCCCCAAATTATGTGCCAGTAAGAAATGCCTCAGTGCCCCCATGTGCCAGTAAGAAATGCCCCAGTGCCCCCATGTGCCAGTAAAATGCTCCCATGTGCCAATAAAAATGCCCCCAGTGCCAGTAAAATGCCCCCAGTGCCAGTAAAAATGCCCCCAGTGCCCCCATGTGCCAGTAAAAATGCCCACAATACCCCCATGTGCCAGTAAAATGCCACTATGTGCCAGTAAAAATGCCCTCAGTGCCAGTAAAATGCCCCCAGTGCCCCCATGTGCCAGTAAAATGCCCCCATGTGCCCCATTTGCCAGTAAAAATGCCCCCAGTGCCAGTAAAATGCTCCCATGTGCCAATAAAAATGCCCCCAGTGCCCCCAGTGCCAGTAAAATGCCCCCATGTGCCAGTAATGCCCCAGTGCCCCCATGTGCCAGTAATGCCCCAGTGCCCCCATGTGCCAGTAAAAATGCCCCCAGTGCCAGTAAAAATGCCCCCAGTGCCAGTAAAAATGCCCCCAGTGCCCCCATGTGCCAGTAAAATGCTCCCATGTGCCAATAAAAATGCCCCCAGTGCCCCCTTGTGCCAGTAAAAATACCCCCAGTGCCAGTAAAATGCCCCCAGTGCCCCCATGTGCCAGTAAAATGCCCCCAGTGCCCCCTTGTGCCAGTAAAAATGCCCCCAGTGCCCCCTTGTGCCAGTAAAATGCCCCCAGTGCCCCCATGTGCCAGTAAAAATGCCCCCAGTGCCCCCTTGTGCCAGTAAAAATGCCCCCAGTGCCCCCTTGTGCCAGTAAAAATGCCCCCAGTGCCCCCTTGTGCCAGTAAAAATGCCCCCAGTGCCAGTAAAATGCCCCCAGTGCCCCCATGTGCCAGTAAAATGCCCCCATGTGCCAATAAAAATGCCCCCAGTGCCCCCTTGTTCCAGTAAAAATGCCCCCAGTGCCAGTAAAATGCCCCCATGTGCCAGTAACAATGCCCACAATACCCCCATGTGCCAGTAAAAATGCCCCCAGTGTCCCCTTGTGCCAGTAAAAATGCCCCCAGTACCCCCATGTGCCAGTAAAAATGCCCCCAGTGCCCCCTTGTGCCAGTAAAAATGCCCCCTTGTGCCAGTAAAAATGCCCCCAGTGCCCCCCATGTGCCAATAATAATGCCCCCATAAAAAAAATAAACACTTACTTACCTCCAGCAGCGATGCGATGCAGGCCTCTTCCGGCCTGTGTCCAGCGCTGTACGGCTCGGGCGGCGCGATGACGTCATCGCGTCGCCTGAGCTGGCCTCTGATAGGCTGCAGGCCTAGGGCCTGCAGCCTATCAGAGGAACGGGCAGGGGAGACGCCTCTCCCTCCCCTGCCCCGCATCTCCAAAGGCAGACTATGGAGATGAGCGCTTCCACAATGGAAGCGCTCATCTCCCTCTGCCCCACCGCCGCACTTGCAGGGCACGGCCGGGCCATTAAGGGGGCACTCTGGCAGGGCGCCCCCTTAACTGGCCGGGAGTGAAGCGCCCTGTGCAACCGCACAGGTCGCACACCCCTAAGGCCGGCCCTGAGTGGTAGATGGCCATCTCAGCCAGTGCTCCCCTTTCTATTCGCTTGTATAAAGTTAAAGGGGTTGTTTAAGTTATTAAAAAAAAATATACATACAGTATATAGCACTGTAAATCTAATGGACAGCAATATATAACCAAGTTAAGCAAGTTTTAGGCAAAAAAAGTTCACTGGTTCTCTTCTGACCTTTGTTTACATGCAATAACAACAATCTCTGCCCCTCCCCCTGCTCTGCAAAGGGAGTGAATACAACTGCTGCCCTGAGTGACATGTCTGCCTGCTGGGATACTCAGCAGCATGTTGTATGTGTAGGACTACAAGTCCCAGCTGTACAATGACACTGCTGACACACACAGGATCTTCCCCCTACCTGTTCTTGTGCAATACTCTACAGATCTTCTCTAGTCTGTCAGCTCCTGTGCCCAGCATTTGTCTTCTCACTGCCTGCAGCTACTCAGTAAAGCCTTCAGTTCTGAGTCTGTGCTCACTGAAGGGGTTAAAATTTTATCTGAAAGAATCCAGGGAGAGAGCAGCAGCATCTGGCAGAGAAGGGGGAGTGGCCAGCACAGTGACATCTCACGTACAGACTCTGATCTCTCAGGCTTGTGCAACAAAACATCAGCAGAGCAGGGAGAGAAGCTGAAATCACAGGTCACGTGACCCTCAGTGAAATCTGAAAAAGGGGCCACTGAAGTTGAAATACGAGCATTGAAAAAACATTACATTTGCCTGGTTAGAAACATACAAAGGACAAAATAATAACTTGGACAACCCCTTTATAATGTTTGTTTGCCTCAGCAAAACGTGCATTTTAATGGAGTTTAAGTCATCAGTTGGATAAAATATCTTATGATACACATAAGGATATTTATAGCAAGTCATATATCAGGGTACTTAGCAACATTAAGAAAGTGGTAACATATCCCGACTAGAGATGAGCGAATCTATTTGCCGCTTCGTAGATTCGATACGAATCTATGCAATTTTCTACTCCGAAGCGAATCCGGATTTTTTTCAGATTCGCTCCATTCGAATCTTAAATGTTCTTAAACCTTTGTACGCATACGCTACGTACTTGTCCGATGAATTGTATGCTAATGCTACGTATCAGTTCGTTTATACACTGATGCGTACAAATTCAGCTGTATGTTCGTTATTCGTTCGGAAATAGGCGGCCAAAAGCCCGGGAAGAAAGCGGTCACCTGACCTAGTGGGGAGGGCTTGCTCTGGTTGGCCCATAGGCTCTGTAAGCCTGGACGCATCAGTTGTGCTGTGACTGCTGAGACCAGCAGAAGCACAGTCTATGAAGTTCTGAAAGACAGAGAACTGTTGTCTTCAAATTGTGGTGTGATTGTTCTGGGCATCCATAATACAGATATCAGGGCTAGTGCAGGGAAAGTGCAGGGCTAGTAATTAATCAGGCAGGGACAGAAATAGGGAGAGAGAGACAGGGAAAGAGACAAAGACCTACAGGGCCACAGTCAAGTGAAAATGTCTGGCATGGAAAATCAAAAGGGTTTCAGTTCCAGCCAGACCTCGAGCTCCAAAAAAGGAGAAGGTGGCACAGGGCAGCAGTGGCAAAGGACATGTAGCCGCAGCTTCTACTGGTAGAATTTGTAATAGTTGGCCACTGTTCCACCAGGCTAACCCACCAAGGCGCAAAATTGTAGTGGAGGAGAAAGTGGATGAGGTAGTTGAGTGGATGGCACACTCATCTCAATCACAGCCGGATGATGTGCTTTCTTCTGCTGATACAGTATCATGTAG
>ONZH01028452.1:0-15908 GCA_900303285.1 Rhinella marina | reverse complement strand
TCAACACAGATGGTCAGCGGCGATGCCGCCATTATCAGCCTCACCATCCCGCTGCTTTGCCTGTTGAAAAACTCACTGCTCAGCATCAAGTCGGATGCTTTGCGCTTGTCACAAGAGACGGTGGAGGAAGATACGTCGCTTGATAGCCAGAGCACCCTCCGGTCTGTTTCTCAGTGTGTATCGGAGGAGGGGGATGAGGAGGAAGAGGAGGAGAATGTCGGCGAGACAGTAGAGGGTACCAGTGCTCAGTCCTTAACTCTTGAGCATGTATGGGCTGAAGAGGAGGACTTGGAGGAGGAGGAGGAAATGGAGAGTCAGGCTAGTGAGGAGAGGGAATTCTTGCGTGTTGGGACTCTGGTGCACATGGCAGACTTCATGTTAGGCTGCCTATCCCGTGACCCTCGCGTTAGAAGAATTTTTTCAAACACAGATTACTGGGTGTTCACTCTCCTGGACCCACGGTACAAGCAGAACCTTTCCACTCTCATCCCTGCAGAGGAAAGGAGTATGAGAGTGAATCAATATCAACAGGCCCTGGTGCACAAGCTGAAACAATCCTTCCCATCTGACGCCGCTAGCGGCAGAGGGCATGGTTCTGTGGGCCAAATAGCAGGGGAGAGAAGGCGAGCAGGCAGCTTGTCCAGCACTGGCATGGGAACGCTCTCCAAGGCCTTTGCCAGTTTTATGTCACCCCAGCAAGACACTGTCACCTGTCCCCAGTCTAGGCAGAGTAGGGGTGAGCTTTACAGAAAGATGGTGAGGGAGTACCTAGCTGACCATACCAACGTCCGGACCGATCACTCTGCTCCATACAACTACTGGGTTTCAAAGCTGGACACGTGGCCTGAACTGGCGCTGTACGCCTTGGAGGTGCTGGCCTGCCCTGCCGCTAGCGTGTTGTCAGAGCGGGTATTCAGTGCAGCTGGTGGCGTCATCACCGATAAGCGTACACGCCTGTCAACTGACAGCGCTGACAGGCTGACGCTTATTAAAATGAACAAAGCCTGGATTTCACTGGAATTCATTTCTCCTCGGGGGGGAAAGCAGCTAAAGATTTAAATAACTTATGTATCCGATTCCTCTTCTCTACTCCTCCTCCTCCTCCTCCATATCGTCTTTGCCTAACGCTGACCCAAAAAACGCCATTTTTTAGAGGTCCAACTGGCACTCTTTTAGCACAATTTTTCAGGAGGGCCCTCTACAGGCCCTCTATTCAAACAATTTTTCCAGAGGTCCACCTACAGGCCCTCTCTCCAAAAAATTTTTCCGGAGGTCCACCTACAGGCCCTCTCTTCAAACAATTTTTCAGGAGGGCCCCCTACAGGCCCTCTATTCAAACAATTTTTCCGGAGGTCCACCTACAGGCCCTCTCTTCAAACAATTTTTCAGGAGGGCCCCTTACAGGCCCTCTATTCAAACAATTTTTCCAGAGGTCCACCTACAGGCCCTCTCTCCAAAATTTTTTTCCGGAGGTCCACCTACAGGCCCTCTCTCCAAAAAATTTTTCCGGAGGTCCACTTACAGGCCCTCTCTTCAAACAATTTTTCCGGAGGTCCACCTACAGGCCTTCTGTCCAAACAATTTTTCCGGAGTTCCACCTACAGGCCCTCTCTCCAAACAATTTTTCCGGAGGTCCACCTACAGGCCCTCTCTCCAATTCCAGTTTCCAGTTTTATTTGCGCAAACTGCGTAAATTATTATTTTTGGGATAGGTGTGAAAAATAATATTACCTGTGTATCTATATTGCCCAACATTGGATACGGTAGCAGGTGGAAGACCAAACACATGCTGCCAACAGGGTTCCTCAAATTCCTGGTCCACCCGCAAATTCCTGGTCCACAATGTCAAGGAGGTCGAGGTTCTGTTGATGAGCAACAAGTCCTTCTGTACTGATATCACCGACAACGTCTCCATCTAAGAACCTAAAGACCATTGTGGAGAGAGCGGCACAGCTTGCCATCAAAGTGACGAACCCCAACGCCAGACTGCGCAGAGAAGATAACGAATAAATATCTCTGTGGTTATTTTTGCTAAATAAAAGTTAAATAAACACCAAAAAAAATTGATCTGTTCCTGTGCCTGATCCACCCAAGTTGAATCTGTCCCATCATGAGAAAGTCCCCCCAAGGAGTCCCCACTGTAACTTGCTTCCCATACAACTACCTCACCCCCCGACACCTGTGTCTCGCCATTGTCCACCACCTCCTCAGACAACACTGGTAAATCCCCACTGTCAGCACACGGAGACTGCAAAAGGTCTTGCGAATTGGGGCAGAGAATGTTCTGGGCTAGCACATCAGGGAAGGGGTGACTATGGGGTTCCAGGGAGTACGTGACCACATGCAATATCCATTTAAAAGTCTCATGCCACACTTGATCGAGCTCATAATTGACAATTGTACCGGTTGCTGCTAAATTTTTAAGTTGGGGTCCTGCGTCGTAATTCTAACTACATCCGGCTGTTGTCACCACCACACACGCTAGCCCAGGGGGCACTCCTCTGGCTCTTCCAGCTCAACCTCATTCCCCCCAGCCTGCCCCCCCCACCTACAGGCCCTCTCTCCAAACAATTTACGTCTTTGTCCTATCTTTCTCTCTCTCCAAACTATTTTTCCAGATAGCTGCCATATACGGTATTAAACTGAGTAGTATACATAGAAGACATACCACACTTGATCAATCTCAAAATTTACGACTGTACCGGTTGATGCTAAATTTTTAAGTTGGGGTCCTGCGTCGTCATTCTAAATCCATCCGGCTGTTATCACCACCACACACGCTAGCCCAGGGGGCACTCCTCTGGCTCTTCCTGCGAAACCTCCTTCCCCCAGCCTGCCCCCACACCTACAGGCCCTCTCTCCAAACAATTTACCCGGATAGGGGACGTATTAGATATTGTACTGATGTTTTTTTTTTGTTCTTTTAATTGCCTCCTGACCTGTGATAGGCAGAGCATGGACACGTCCCCTTAGCTGCAGTTGGAAAGATACTCCCCTGGCCCGAGCAAGCTCTTTTTCCGTTTTCCGTGGTCGAAAAATGTATGAAATATATGGTCCCAAGATAGGGGACGTATACGTTATTAAACTGAGAAGAATCGATACCATACCGGTTGATGCAACAGTTTTTCAAAATCCATTCTGGCTGTTGTCACCACCACACACGCTAGCCCAGGGGGCACTCCTCTGGCTCTTCCAGCGAAACCTCCTTCCCCCCCACCTACAGGCCCTCTCTCCAAACAATTTACCCGGGTAGGGGACGTATTAGATATTGTACTGATTTTTTAATTGCCTCCTGCGATAGACGGGAATCGAACCCAGGTCAACTGCTTGGGAAGCAGCTATGGGAAGCTGCAGTGCCAGCATGAGCAGTGGTGTCACCTGCAGGCGGTGATGGACCTTTGTTGCACCTAGTTGGGTGCTTCCCTAACATGTGATGGGTATTTGCCAAACAATTTACCCGGATAGGGGACGTCTTAGATATTGTACAGATTTTATTTTTGTTCTTTTATTTGCCTCCTGACCTGTGATAGGCAGAGCATGGACACGTCCCCTTAGCTGCAGTGGGAAAGACACTCCCCTGGCCAGAGCAAGCTCTTTTTCCGTTTTCCGTGGTCGAAAAATCTATGAAATATAAGGTCCCAAGATAGGGGACGTGTACGGTATAAAACTGAGAAGAATCGATACCATACCGGTTGATGGAACAGTTTTTCAAAATCCATTCTGGCTGTTGTCACCACCACACACGCTAGCCCAGGGGGCACTCCTCTGGCTCTTCCAGCGAAACCTCCTTCCCCCCCACCTACAGGCCCTCTCTCCAAACAATTTACCCGGGTAGGGGACGTATTAGATATTGTACTGATTTTTTAATTGCCTCCTGCGATAGACGGGAATCGAACCCAGGTCAACTGCTTGGGAAGCAGCTATGGGAAGCTGCAGTGCCAGCATGAGCAGTGGTGTCACCTGCAGGCGGTGATGGACCTTCGTTGCACCTAGTTGGGTGCTTCCCTAACATGTGATGGGTATTTGCCTCGCCTTTCTTGGTCTGGGTGAGCACAATTGCCATGAGGGTAGCCACCAGGCTGTTGCCTGAGAATTTGGGGTAATGGTGGGATTAGGCAGCCTCAGAGGCATCCATGCATGCTGCCCCTGCTGTTTCCTGTCCATTTCTGTGGTGTTTCCATCATTTTCTGATGTTTCCAGGTTTTCAGGCAAACTTCTCTGTGCAGAGCTTTGGTCCCCTGCAAAAATGCTCGAGTCTCCCATTGACTTCAATGGGGTTCGTTATTCGAAACGAGCACCCGAGCATCGGGAAAAATTCGACTCGAATAACGAGCACCCGAGCATTTTAGTACTCGCTCATCTCTACATGTGACCCAATTATGCAAATACATAGTGACATCATATCAAGTGTCATAAATTATAAGCAATGACCTTCAAGTGCAAAGTAGGAGGGTTCACCAGAACATGTGACCCAATTATGCAAATACATAGTGACATCATATCAAGTGTCAAAAATTATAAACAATGACCTTCAAGTGCAAAATCACAATCATGTACATGTAAAATACAATAATTCAAAGTGACATGATAGCGTACACACTATACACCATAAATACATAAATAGTGTAAGCGTGAGTTATGTGAATAACATCCAGTGCATAAAAACAACTGCATTGCAGTATGATAAAATCAACAACATCTATTGCAATATACCTGTATAAGAATATCGGTACCAGGGGAATCATCCGAGCCAAACATAACATCAATAGCGTCCCAAAGTGTCCACTGCGCATGCGTTCGTATCGCGATCACGTGATTACCCGCCACGTGTGCAGATCACATGGGCAATGATGCACAACATTAGGTGCATCTGTATCATCATCTGCCCTCACTTCCCTTATATCATAATCTCCAAACCGGAGCCCCGCACGCTAATCATAGAAGTGGCCAACATGGTGATACAGGTAATGAGTTCCACATGACAGTCATACACGTAACTATACTCTAATACATTACATGGACCTCTCTACACATACCTATATGTTGGTCCACATCATATTCCACCATATGTAATCCATCAGTGACTCTAGCGATATACTCCAGAGTCCAACATCCCAAAAAAAGGGGGTGAAAATAACAGGATAACAGCTAATGCTGTGGGGTTAATCCTATGATGGATCGATAACCTAGTACCCCGTGTGTGCGGTGTGTGACAAATATTTATATTGTGTGTGTTTGCACTAGTTGTTCATTGCTTGAGAAAGGCCTCATGGAGTAGGCCGAAATGTTGCATTTTTGGGAATAAAGTTTCCTTTTTACATCGGAGTGCTGCCTTGTTTTCGTATAGATATATATATATACACACATATATACGTACTAGCAGAAGGACTTGGCTTTGCCCGGGTATATTTCATCTATTTCATTTAATGTTTGTGTGTGTTGTTAAAAGATATGAACAGTGACCTCTACAGCACCCCGCCTCCTTAACAGTGACCTCCACAGCCTCCTACCCCTTAACACTGACCCCCCCTCCACAGTGCCCCGTCTTCTTAAAATAGGACCTCCACAGTAGCCCACCCCCTTAAGTTTGACCTGCCTATATATATATCTATAAGACAACAGCGGCACTTCCATACAGTGAAAAAATGTGTACCCAGGCTTGGTGTGAAGTACCGCAGTCTTTTTCTTTATCTTTGATGTTTGGATACATCTCAAATGCTGGCACTCCATTTTCTTTGTTACTGATAGTGCTGCCCTGATCTAGTACTTTTATAAGAAGTCTGGCACAATAACTACCTTTCTCTTCTACACAATGAGATTAGTCTAAGTATATATCTAGTCCTATGATACATGGTACATGTATTGTTCCTGGGATGGGTAAGGGAGGAACGTCTTCGTTTAAAAAGAATTGTGGAGCAATTTTGGCGCAAAAGGCACATTTTAGGCATATTGAGAGAAAAAAAAAGAAAATCCCAGATTCGCCAATTTGTGCCACTTTTTAGACAGATTTTTGGTGCAGACACAATAGTAAATCCAGGCCTTTGTATGAGAGTTGAGACTCCTAATAATGATGAAATCAGATCATCCACACATTTGACAGTTTATCCAATCAATGGACTAGCTGTCAAACTTGTGGTTATTCTCTCATTTAAGGAAAAATACTACTGTCTTGGCATATACATGATTTCACTACAAAGTAATAATTTCTCAGTTTTCTTTTCATAGGCGCAGTCATACCTTGTTATATTCCAAAAAGATGTTCTTTGCAATACCTGCTGACATGGTGTCTTGAAATACGTGCATTGCCGAAGAAGGTATGTTACATAGTTTCTCACAGATCATTTATACCACGTTAATTGTTAGATTAATTATAATGCCATGTCTCAATGCCATTTACTATTGAGTAAGTATCTAGCCTTTTTTAAATGTTGTCATAGTATCTACTATTGCTTACTCTTGGGGTAGGGTATTCCGCAGTTTGACTACTCTTGCTTAACTTACCACTTGAGTGCTAATTCTGTACCCATGTGCATATTTTGTCTCCTATTCTACATAGTAGCATAGTAACATAGTTTATAAGGCCGAAAAAAGACATCTGTCCATCCAGAGGAAGACAAAAAAAAAACCTGTGAGGTAGAAGCCAATTTTCCCCACTTAAAGGGGTAATCCCACGAATAATGTAGAAAATGAAAATCAGACGGCATATAGTACATGACACTACCTTTCTAACAAAGCTAGAACCATCCCTGTACCTCATATAGATCCAGAGATCTCCCATTCATTGTTCTGCTAGATTTATATCAAGCTGGCAGCTCAAGGGGAGTGTCTTTTCTGCTGCAGCTCAGGGGGCGTGTCTGAGCTCCTCCTATCACAGCTCAGGAGGCAGTTGAAAGATGAAACTGAGCATGTGCGGCCTTCTCAGTGAGCAGGTCAAAGAAATAAGAAATTAAGTGGCACTATACAGATACATTTTACTGAATAACTCAGTAGCTATACATAATTTTTATTTACATGCAATTACAAAAGTGTTCAGATCCAGGTGCTGGTTTGAAAACTGTAGAATATTTTTCGTGGGACAACCCCTTTAAGGGGAAAAAATTCCTTCCCGATTCCAATCAGGCAATCAGAATAACTCCCTGGATCAACGACCCATCTCTAGTAGCTATAGCATGTAATATTATTACACGCCAGAAATACATTCAGGCACCTGCATTTTGTAGCCTTAACACAAGATTTGTGTTGTACAGTATCAAAATGCTTGTGCAAAATCCAGATATATCATATATGCTCATGTGACCAACATCCAGATTTGCACATACTTCCTCATAGATACCCAGAATGTTGGTTAGGCCGGTTTTGTATGAATTCATGATGGTTATCAGTTATTAATTTGTTTACTGTTATATATATTTTTGCACAGGGGTGTGGCTAAAGGCTCTAATACTTATCTTCATGTAGCTCTCAGCAATGTGGTGCAAGACTCTTCCGGTCTGTTTCCTGAGTAGTACGCTGCTCTGCTGAAGCAGCGCGGTGATGTTTACGTTATCTCACCTCTTGTGTTGTTCTCTGATAGGCTTCAGGTATAGTGTATGTAGCCTATCAGAGGGAAAGGCAGAGCAGGGAGATATCATCCCGTGCCCCGATGCAGCATTCAATTGTATCTCCAGGTCACACCACCTGTGGCAATAGCCTCACCTCGCATAATTTGAGGTGGCTGGCAAGCGAAGCCCTGTGTGCACCTGGCTTAGGGGCCCAGTCACTTTTGCAGTTCATCTCCTAGAATATCTTCAAATATTTTGCACACCACAGAAGCCAAACTTACCGGATGGTAGTTACTGACATTTATTTTTCTTTTATTTAATGCAGGCCACGAGTTTCCTAGCATAAACCTGTAAGCACAATTGGCTCTATATATAATTTTTCATTTTCTCAAAATACAATACCAGGCCAATTTTTGCAAATCTGGCGTGTCATTTTATATGGTAAACTCTGAAATTCTTTCCAAGCCATTCTGGGATTGTTTTCTTATGACACATTGTAATTCATGTTAGTAATAAATTTGAGTCAATATGTTTTATCTTTATTTATGAAAAAAATCCCAAATTTACAGAAAACCCACTTTTTTAAGGACCAGTTCAGTTATGACATCACTTTGTGGGCCTAAGGCTACTTTCACATTTGCATTTTTCTTTTCTGGTATTGACATCTGGCAGAGGATCTCCATATCGGAGAAAAACGCTTCCATTTTGTTACCATTCATTGTCAATGGGGACAAAACTGAACCGAAAAGAGTGCACCAAAATGCATTCTGTTCTCTTTGGTTGCGTTCCCATACCGGACATTGGACAGAAAACCACTGCAAGCAGCGATTTTTTTTTTCTGTCTGGCATGGGATGCAGAGCAAAACCGATCCGCCATGACACACAATAGAAAACGGATTCTTGAACACAATAGAAAACGGATTCGGCACCCATTGACTTATAATGGTTTTAATTCCAGATCCATCATTGCTATGTTAAAGATAATACAACTGGATCAGTTCATAACAGATGCAGCCGGTTGTATTATCAAAAACAGAAGCTCTTTCGCTGATCTCTGTCAGATCAGGCAAAAACGCATATGGGCAAACCCCTTACATAGTAGAAACCACTCATAAATTAAATTATGGTTTTTGGAGGGCAGATTTCACATTTGAAGACCCTCTGATGAACCCCTACAGTAGAAACTTCCAAAAAGTGACCCCATTTTGGAAACTATATGATAATATTGGTACTATTTTGGGGTGCATATGGTTTTTGATCGCTTAATATTACACTTTTTGGTTAAAAAAAGGTAATATATAAATGGCTCTTCTGGTACATTTTTTATTATTTGTTTTTTTGCGGTATTCAACTGACAGGATAGATTACATGTTTTTGTTTATAGAGCAAGTTGTTATGGACACAATAATACCAAATATGCCCATTTTTATTTTTTTGTTTCAGTTTTACATAATTTGAAATAATTTTCGGAAAAAAAATCATGTTTTCTCCATCTATTGAAACCATATTTTTTAATTTTTCTGCCGGTTGTCTTGTGTAGAGGCTTGTTTTTTGCAGTAAGAGCTGACCTTTTCATTGGTACCATTTTTGGATACATATGGTTTTTTGATTGTTCAATATTACAATTTTTGGGGCAAGGTAACCAAAAAATGGCTGTTCTGGCACAGTTTTTATTTTATTTTTTACAGCATTCACTTGAAGGGATAAATCATGTACTATTTTTATAGAGCAGGATGTTACGGACACAGCAATACCTAATATGTCTACTTTTTAAAATTTGTTTTACAAAATACCGTATTTTTCGCCCTATAAGACGCACCGACCCATAAGACGCACCTAGGTTTTACAGGAGGACAATAAGAAAAAAATATTTTTCATTAGATCTCAGGTCAGACCAACAATCAGACCTCAGCTAACAGCCCCAATCAGACCCGAATGTTGATAAGACCCCAATAAGACCTCAGATCAGACCCCCAATCAGACCTCAGATCAGACCCCAATGTGAATGACCCCAATTAGATCTCATATAAGAGCCCCCATTGCCTCTCATATCAGCCCCCATTACCTCTCTTATCAGCCCCCATTACCTCTCTTATCAGCCCCCATTGCTTCTCTAATGTCAGCCCCCATGCCTCTGTCAGCTCCCATGCAATTTATCTGCCCCCGTGCCTCTTATGTCAGCCCCCGTGCCTCACACCATATAAAATAAATAAAGCACTTTTGTTTCCTGCTCCTGGATGCCACCGCTGCTCACCGCCCACGCTTTTCTCCCTCCTCCTCTGTCGGCTGTGCTGTGAACTGGCGCAGAGTGCCCTCACGCTGTGCGCAGCTACTGAACAGCCGAGCGGAAGACCAGGAAGCGGTGAGTACAGAGTCTTGAACGCTTCCTGGTCCTCTGTGCTAATGAGCACTTTCATAATGGAAGCGCTCATTAGTATTCACCCCATAAGATGCAGGGACATTTTTCACCCACTTTTGGGGGAAAAAATGCGTCTTATATATACAGTGCCTTGCGAAAGTATTTGGCCCCCGGGAACTTTTCAACCTTTTGCCACATTTCAGGCTTCAAACAAAAAGATATAACATTTTAAATTTTTGGTGAAGAATCAACAACACGTGGGTCACAATTGTGAAGTGGAATGAAATTTATTGGATCATTTAAACTTTTTTGTAATAATAAAACTGAAAAGTGGGGCGTGCAAAATTATTCAGCCCCCTTGCATTAATACTTTGTTCCGCCACCTTTTGCTGCGATTACAGCTGCAAGTCGCTTGGGGTATGTCTCTATCAGTTTTGCACATCTAGAGACTGAAATTCTTGCCCATTCTTCCTTGCAAAACAGCTTGAGCTCTTTGAGTTTGGATGGAGAGCGTTTGTGAACAGCAGTTTTCAGCTCTTTCCACATATTCTCAATTGGATTCAGGTCTGGACTTTGACTTGGCAATTCTAAGACCTGGATACGTTTATTTTTGAACCAGGTGTTCCAGGTGATGAGCTGTGTTGCTTTTACGCCAAACATATTGTTTTGCATTGTTTCCAAAAAGTTCGATTTTGGTTTTATCTGTCCAGAGCACCTTCTTCCACATGTTTGGTGAGTCTCACAGGTGGCTTGTGGCAAACTGTAAACGAGACTTTTTATGGATATCTTTGAGAAATGGCTTTCTTCTTGCCACTCTTCTATAAAGGCCAGATTTGTGAAGTGTTTGACTGATTGTTGTCCTATGGACAGACTCTCCCACCTCAGCTGTAGATCTCTGCAGTTCATCCAGAGTGATCATGGGCCTCTTGGCTGCATCTCTGATCAGTCTTCTCCTTGTTTGAGATGAAAGTTTAGAGGGACGGCCGGGTCTTGGTCTTGGTAGATTTGCAGTGGTCTGATACTCCTTCCATTTCAATATGATCGCTTGCACTGTGCTCCTTGGGATGTTTAACCACTTCCCCTCCGCCCATAGGATATAAGCGTCCGGGAAGTGATTATCTATCTCTGAATGGACGTTTCTGAACATCCATTCAGAGATAGCAACTGCACGCTAATCATGCAGCTGCACAGTGGGGTACCTGCTGTCAGTGACAGCAGGGTAACCCAAAGAGAAGTCAGGGACCGTTGCTAGGGGTCCCTGCCTTCTAGATCGTTGTATACAGATCAGGAAGCGCTATTGTGCTTCCTGTTCCGGCTCGGCGGTCACGTGGTCGGGAGAGTGCAAGAGCTGCCGGGTCTCTCATAGACCCGATCAGCCCTGCACTGAGGCTGTACAGCATAGTATTATGCTGTACAGCCTCTCTGGGGATGTATTTCCCCTGTAACTGGGGCTACTATGTCATCCCCAGTTACAGGAGAAATCAAGTGTAAAAAAAAAAATAAAAATAAATAAGTGAAGTAAAAAGTCCCCCTGAGGTCTTGTATGACCTTTAGGGGGGACACAAAATGTAAAACAAAAAAAAACAAAAAATCACATTATATATATACATATATATATATATATATATATATATATATATATATACATACAGATGTGTCCACACTTAACTGATCACTTATCTCAACATGTCCTGAGATGTGTGTCACGAAGTGACGTTATAACTAAATTGGATAAATTGTAATACAACTTTCAGACACCAGGTGGCGCATTGTTTTACTAGCTAATACCTGAATTTAAGGTATTCACATTTAACCTAAATAGCAAAATATATTGTATACATTAAACAAATCCCTCCGAAGGATTTTTTTTTTTAGTGTGCAATGATTATCATATATTTTGCCCGCTGCCATTGTTTACCACAAGTCTATATGCCGTATGCTATGGGTTAGGTACAGTACACTTCGTGTCAGTATACAGTGCTAGTCTAGTATTATATTAGTTATATGCAAAATAGCACACACCAACCACAGTATTATGCATAGATAATTATACAATTTTAACAGTCCCATTACATGTTACAAATGTACATAATACTATTCAGGGTGTCAGAATATACCTCAATTTTACCATGACATTTAATATTCCTTAATGATTATCCAATCTGTGTATCTAATCCTATCATGTGTGAAACTGTCTGCTGAGCTGTGTATCTAATCCTATCATGTGTGATACTGTCTGCTAAGATGGGTATCTAATCCTATCATGTGTGATACTGTCTGCTGAGCTGTATATCTAATCATATCATGTGTGATACTGTCTTCTGAACTGTGTATCTAATCCTATTCTGGGTGACAGTGTCTGCTAAACTACGTATCTAATCCTATCATGTGTGAAACTGTCTGCTGAGCTGTGTATCTAATCCTATCATTTGTGATACTGTCTGCTAAGATGGGTATCTAATCCTATCATGTGTGATACTGTCTGCTAAGATGGGTATCTAATCCTATCATGTGTGATACTGTCTGCTGAACTGTGTATCTAATCCTATTCTGGGTGACAGTGTCTGCTAAACTACGTATCTGATCCTATCATGTGTGAAACTGTCTGATGACCTGTGTATCTAATCCTATCATGTGTGATACAGTCTGCTAAGATGGGTATCTAATCCTATCATGTGTGATACTGTCTGCTAAGATGGGTATCTAATCCTATCATGTGTGATACTGTCTGCTGAACTGTGTATCTAATCCTATTCTGGGTGACAGTGCCTGCTAAACAACATATCTAATCCTATTATGTGTGAAACTTTCTGCTGAGCTGTGTATCTAATCCTATCATGTGTGATACTGTCTTCTAAGATGGGTATCTAATCCTACCATGTGTGATACTGTCTGCTGAGCTGTATATCTAATCATATCATGTGTGAAACTGTCTGCTGAGCTGTGTATCTAATCCTATCATGTGTGATACTGTCTGCTAAGATGGGTATCTAATCCTATCATGTGTGATACTATCTGCTGAACTGTGTATCTAATCCTATTCTGGGTGACAGTGTCTGCTAAACTACGTATCTAATCCTATCATGTGTGAAACTGTCTGCTGAGTGTCTGCTAAACTACGTATCTAATCCTATCATGTGTGAAACTGTCTGCTGAGCTGTGTATCTAATGCTATCATGTGTGATACTGTCTGCTAAGATGGGTATCTAATCCTATCATGTGTGATACTGTCTGCTGAACTGTGTATCTAATCCTATTCTGGGTGACAGTGTCTGCTAAACTACGTATCTAATCCTATCATGTGTGAAACTGCTCAGATAAGAGAGGTGGGGGAGGTGCTCATGTATTTCAGTCCTTGTATTTCCCTGTCTTGTGGATGAGGCCTGATTACCAGTTAAGTAAGGCTACTTTCACATTAGCGTCTTTAAATTCCGTTATTGAGTTCTGTCATAGGGGCTCAATACCGGAAAAAAACGCTTCCGTTTTGTCCCCATTCATTGTGAGTTGCGGCAGCACGGATTTAATTTCCCAGGGTTTCCTGTCTCTTTCTTTCTTACAATTCCCTGTAGAGAGGAAGGTTTTTATGGCAGAACAGATCTGGGCAGGAGGTTAGATGGAAGGAGAGATAAGAAGTTCCTTGCTGGGTGCAGGGGTTTTAGGCCCCATTCACACGACCGTATATTTGTGGGCCCGCATTAATGCGGACCCGCAAATATACGGGGGCCGCCCGGCGTGTGTTCCGCAGCGCTTGGAACACACACCGTGCGGCTCCATTGAAAATGCCTATACTTGTCCGTGCGCACAGACAAGTATAGGACATGCTTCAAAAGAGCCGCGGCACGGAGCTAGCACCACAGAGGTGAATGGGGCCGCATCTATTCCTGCATTTTTGCGGATAGATATGGCTCCATTCATACGGTCGTGTGAATGGGGCCTTAGGCAGTGCAGGAAAATAGGGGTGATAGTTGTGGGAAGCAGAAACATTGTTTGCATTGAATATTTAGTTACAATTCTGGTATAATATGATTTTGTGCACTTAGAAAGTTTGCATTTTGGATGAAGGCCAATGTCTCAGCAGAAGTAAAGCCTTACATTTACAGGTCTAGGTGTGAACAATAGAGGAGGGGCTGTATTTCCCTAATCAGGGACTAATCAAACAACAGCAGGATACAATGGTGAATAGTCAGGTAATAAAGACACAGGGAATGGAGACTGGACTATTCACATAAGCAGTAAATATGAGGCCTGGACACTTAGATGATAGGACAGTTGTGAGAAGCTACAGTATAATGCTGAATGCTAACATACCAGGAGCCAAAGCCAGAAGTATAAATCCCTCCTTTATAGTTCTAAGGCTACTTTCACACTAGCGTTATTGTTTTCCCGTATTGAGTTCTGTCATAGGGGCTCAATACCGGAAAAAAATGCTTGTTTTGTCCCCATTTATTGTCAATGGGGACAAAACTGAACTGAAGAGAACGGAGGCTCCAAAATACATTCCATTCAGTTTAGTTGTGTCTGCAGGCCGGAGAGCAAACCGCAACATGTTGTATTTTACTTTCCATCCTGGGGATCTGGAGCAAAACGTCATGACCCACAATGCAGGTCAATGGGGACGGATCCGTTCTGTCTGACACAATAGAAACCGGATCCGTCCTCCATTGACGGATTAATGGAGTTAATGACGGATCAGTCCCAGCAATGTTACAGATAATACAACTGGATCTGTTCATAACGGATGCAGACGGTTGTATTATCAGTAATGGAAGCGTTATTACTGAACCCTGCCGGATCCAGCAATAACACCAGTGTGAAAGAAGCCTAATTCCTTTACAATCCGTTTCTGTTGTCAGGTCTGCTTCAAATCTTCATCCAGAAAACTTTGTGTATTTACCCTTAGTGCAGTCACATGACCATATTTTTGGTCTGCATCCGATCCACATTTTTTGAGGACCCATTCATTTCAATGGGGGCAAAAAGATGTGGACAACACCATGTGCTGCCTGCATCTGAATGTCTGCTCCATGGCCCCACCAATAATATAGAACCTGTTCTCTTCTTGTCTGATTTACAGGGGGAATTCTCCATTGGCAATACAGGGTGGGCAATATATATTTATTGGCAATGCACGCAATATGAGGAGGGAGGTGGAAGGAGGATTATATATACTTATTATATACTGGCACTACAGATTTATAAGGTCTGAAATAAGGCCAAGGACTAAGCAGGAGTTGATTGAGGGGATACTTAAGTTCTGGGATGACGTCCTAACTGTACAACAATTACATTGATCTGTATAAAGTCCTTTGATAGAAAAGAAAGGCAATGCCACTGGCATGTAACATTCTGTATCACTAAAGCTTTTCATGGAAGAGTAAAGGGCAGCCCTAGATCCATGCTGTGGTTCTGGACTACAGCTGCCCGATGGTAATTCATTAGTAGAGATGAGCGAGTAGTGAAATATTCGAAAGTTCGAAATTCGATTCGAATAGACCGTGAAATTCGACTATTCGACCGAATATCGAATCCCATTAAAGTCTATGGGAAAAAAATGCTCGCCACTTGGAAATCTCAATTCGACCACTTGGAGGTCACCAAGTCCACCCTGGAACCTCAGAAAAGGATGCCAACACTGCTGGAATGCAACTGGGACAGCAGGGGAAGCATGTCTGGGTGCATATAACGTGCCCAAGTCGCACTATTACGCCACTATCACAGCCTCTCAACAATACACTCCAAACACAATCTAACCTCTCTGTAAAGTGAGACCATACAAGGAAACCTTCTTTCCTCTACATTGCCATGTACCCCAAGCCAAACTAGACAAAAAAGAAGATAAAATTCTGCACCCCTTAAAATCACGTTGCCTATGACAACCACAGATGGCATAGGCAAGGGGGAAAGCAAATAGACCCCACCCCTAATTGTCATTGTGTGTGTGTGTGTGTGAGATGTGGTCAGACATGTCTTCTTTAAAATGTAAAAACAACTCAAACACATGCAGAAGC
>ONZH01028451.1:0-38394 GCA_900303285.1 Rhinella marina | reverse complement strand
GGGTAGGTCATCAGTATCTGATCTATCATCAGTGTGGGTCCGACACCAGGGTAGGTCATCAGTATCTGATTGGATGTGGGTCCGACACCAGGGTAGGCTCATCCAGTATCTGATATTGGTTGGGTCTGACACCAGGGTAGGTCATCAGTATCTGATTTTGGTGGGGTCCGACACCCAGGGATAGGTCATCAGTATCTGATTGGCGGGGGTCCGGACACCAGGGTAGGTCATCAGTTCCTGAATTGTGGGGGGTCTGACACCAGAGTAGGTTCATCAGGTACCTGCATTGGTGGGGTCTGACACCAGGAGTAGCGTCATCAGCATCTGCATTGGTGGGGAGTCTGACACCAGGGTAGGTCGATCCGTATTCTGATTGGATGGGGTCCGACACGCAGGGTAGGTCATCAGTATCGTGATATCGATGGGGGTCCGACACCAGGGTAGGTCATCAGTATCTTGATTGGTGGGCTCTGACACCAAGGTAGGTCATCAGTACCTGGATTTGGTGGGCTTCTGACACCAGGATAGGTTCATCAGTACCTAGATTGGTGGGGGCATTCCAGACACCAGGTAGGTCATCAGTATCTGTATTTGATGGGGTCCGACACCAGGGTAGGTCTCATCAGTATCTGATTGGATGGGGGGTCCGACACCAGCGTATGAGTCATCAGTAATCTGTTGCATGGAGGTCCGACACCAGGGTAGGTCATCAGTATCCTGATTGGTGGGGGATCCGACCACCAGGGTAGTTCATCAGTTACCTGATTGGCGGGGGTCCGACACCAGGGTAGGTCATCAGTGATCTATATGGGGGGTCCGACACCAGGGTAGTCATCAGTATCTGATTGGTGGGGGTCGACCTAGGGTAGGTCATCAGTATCTGATTGGTGGGGTCTGCACTAGGGTAGGTCATCAGTACCTGTATTGGTGGGGGTCCGACACCAGGGTAGGTCATCAGTACCTGATTGGTGGGGTCCGACACCAGGGTAGGTCATCAGATCTTGATTGGTGTGGTATATCTATCCTGATTGTGGGTCTGACACCAGGGTAGGTCATCAGTATCTGATTGGTGGGGTCGACACAGGGTAGGTCATTCAGTATCTGATTGGTGGTAGGGTCTGACACAGGTCATCAGTATCTGATTGGTGGGGGTCGACACCAGGGTAGGTCTGACAGTATCTGATTGTGTGGGTCTGACACCAGGTAGGTCATCAGTATCTGATTGGTGGGGTCTGACACATAGGGTAGGTCATCAGTACCTGATTGGTGGGGGTCCGACCACCAGGGTAGGAGTAGTCATTCAGTATCTGATTGGGGGGTCCGACACCAGGGTAGGTCATCAGTATCTGATTGGTGTGGGTCCGACACCAGGGTAGGTCATCAGTATCTGATTGGTGTGGGTCGACACCAGGGTAGGTCATCAGTATCTGATTGTGGGGGTCCGGACACCAGGGTAGGTCATCAGTATCTGATTGGTGGGGGTCCGACACCAGGGTAGGTCATCAGTACCTGATTGGTGGGGGTCTGACACTCAGAGTAGGTCATCAGTATCTGATTGGTGGGGGTCTGACACAGTAGGTCATCAGCATCTTTGGTGGGGGTCTGACACCAGGGTAGGTCAGTATCATTGTGGGCCGACACCAGGTATCGTATCTGATGTGGGGGTCCGACACCAGGGTAGGTCATCAGTATCTGATTGGTGGGCTCTGACACCAGGTAGGTCATCAGTACCTGATTGGTGGGCTCTGACACCAGGGTAGTCATCCGTACCTGATTGGATTGATGGGGTCCGACACCAGGGTAGGTCATCAGTATCTGATTGATGGGGGTCCGACACCAGGGTAGGTCATCAGTATCTGATTGATGGGGTCCGACACCAGGGTAGGTCATCAGATCTGATTGATGGAGGTCCGACACCAGGGTAGGTCATCAGTATCTTATTGGTGGGGGTCCGACACCAGGGTAGGTCATCAGTACCTGATTGGCGGGGGTCCGACACCAGGGTAGGTCATCAGTATCTGATTGATGGGGGTCCGACACCAGGGTAGGTCATCAGTATCTGATTGATGGGCTCTGACACCAGGGTAGGTCATCAGTATCTGATCGGTGGGGGTCCGACACCAGGGTAGGTCATCAGTACCTGATTGGTGGGGGTCCGACACCAGGGTAGGTCATCAGTACCTGATTTGTGGGGGTCCGACAACAGGGTAGGTCATCAGTATCTGATCGGTGGGGATCCGACAACGGGGTAGGTCATCAGTACCAGATTGGTGGGGGTCCGACACCAGGGTAGGTTATCAGTATCTGATTTGTGGGGGTCCGACACCAGGGTAGGTCATCAGTACCTGATTGGTGGGGGTTCGACACCAGGGTAGGTCATCAGTACCAGATTGGTGGGGGTCCGACACCAGGGTAGGTTATCAGTACCAGATTGGTGGGGGTCCGACACCAGGGTAGGTTATCAGTACCAGATTGATGGGGTCCGACACCAGGGTAGGTCATCAGTACCAGATTGGTGGGGGTCCGACACCAGGGTAGGTATCAGTACCAGATTGGTGGGGGTCCGACACCAGGGTAGGTTATCAGTACCAGATTGATGGGGGTCCGACACCAGGGTAGGTCATCAGTACCAGATTGATGGGGGGTCCGACACCAGGGTAGGTCATCAGTACCAGATTGGTGGGGGTCCGACACCAGGGTAGGTCATCAGTATCTTATTGGTGGGGGTCCGAAACCAGGGTAGGTCATCAGTATCTTATTGGTGGGGGTCCGACACCAGTGTAGGGCATCAGTATCTGATTGATAGGGGTTCGACACCAGGGTAGGTCATCAGTATCTTATTGGTGGGGGTCCGACACCAGGGTAGGTCATCAGTATCTGATTGGTGGGGGTTCGACACCAGGGTAGGTCATCAGTATCTGATTGATGGGGGTCCGACACCAGGGTAGGTCATCAGTATCTGATTGATGGGGGTCCGACACCAGGGTAGGTCATCAGTATCTTATTGGTGGGGGTCGACACCAGGGTAGGTCATCAGTACCTGATTGGCGGGGGTCTGACACCAGGGTAGGTCATCAGTATCTGATTGGTGGGGGTCCGACACCAGGGTAGGTCATCAGTATCTGATTGGTGGGGGTCCGACACCAGTGTAGGGCATCAGTATCTGATTGATGGGGGTTCGACACCAGGGTAGGTCATCAGTATCTTATTGGTGGGGTCCGACACCAGGGTAGGTCATCAGTATCTGATTGGTGGGGGTTCGACACCAGGGTAGGTCATCAGTATCTGATTGATGGGGGTCCGACACCAGGGTAGGTCATCAGTATCTGATTGGTGGGGGTCCGACATCCAGGGTAGTTCATCAGTATCTTATTGGTGGGGGTCTGACACCAGGGTAGGGTCATCAGTATCTTATTGGTGGGGGTCCGACACCAGGGTAGGGCATCAGTATCTGATTGATGGGGATCCGACACCAGGGTAGGTCATCAGTATCTTATTGGTGGGGGTCCGACACCAGGGTAGGTCATCAGTATCTGATTGGTGGGGGTCCGACACCAGGTAGGTCATCATTCTTATTGGTGGGTCCGACACAGGGTAGGTCATCGTATTGATTGGTGGGGTCCGACACCAGGGGCACAGACTATTGGGGTCACACCAGGGTAGGTCATCAGTATCTTATTGGTGGGGGTCCGACACCAGGGTAGGTCATCAGTACCTGATTGGTGGGGCTCTAACACTCGGGACTTCCACCGATCAGCTGTACGAGAAGGAGCCTGCACGTTCATCTGTCACATGGCCTAGGAGCAGCTCAGTCCCATAGAAGTGAAGTACAAGTACAGCCACTATGCAACGGACGGCGCTGTGCTCGGTGATATTAGAGAAGGCAGCAGCGCTCACAGGAGCCCCAGTTACAGTGCCTTGTGAAAGTATTCGGCCCCCTGGAACTTTTCAACCTTTTGAAAAGTTATAACATTTTACATTTTTGGTGAAGAATCAACAACAAGTGGGTCACAATTGTGAAGTGGAACGAAATTTATTGGATCATTTAAACTTTTTTTGTAATAATAAAACTGAAAAGTGGGGCGTGCAAAATTATTCGGCCCATTTACTTTCAGTCCAGAAGTTGATCTCTGATCTCTGAATGATCCAATGTTGTCCTAAATGACTGATGAAGATAAATAGAATCCACCTGTGTGTAATCAAGTCTCCGTATAAATGCACCTGCTCTGTGATAGTCTCAGGGTTCTGCATCATGAAGACCAAGGAACACACCAGGCAGGTCCTGATACTGTTGTGGAGAAGTTTAAAGCCGGATTTGGATACCAAAAGATTTCCCAAGCTATAAACATCCCAAGGAGCCCTATGCAAGCGATCATATTGAAATGGAAGGAGTATCAGACCACTGCAAATCTAGTTCACCACAAGCCCCTGGGAGACACCAAACATGTGGAAGAAGGGGCTCTGCTCAGATGAAACCAAAATCTAACTTTTTGGAAACAATGCAAAACGATATGTTTGGTGTAAAAGCAACACAGCTCATCCCCCTGAGCACACCATCCCCACTGTCAGACATGGTGGGGGCAGCATCATGGTTTGGGCCTGCTTTTCATCAGCAGGGACAGGGAAGATGATTAAAATTGATGGGAAGATGGATGGAGCCAAATACAGGACCATTCTGGATGAAAAGACCTGAGACTAGGACGGAGATTTATCTTCCAACAAGACAATGATCCCAAACATAAAGCAAAATCTACAATGGAATGGTTCAAAAATAAAGGTCTCCAGGTCTTAGAATGGCCAAGTCACAGTCCAGACCTGAATCCAATGGAGAATATGTGGAAAGAGCTGAAAACTGCTGTTCACAAACGTCTCCATCCAACCTCAAAGAGCTCGAGCTGTTTTGCAAGGAAGAATGGGCAAGAATTTCAGTCTCTAGATGTGTAAAACTGATAGAGACATCCCCCAAGAGACCGCAGCTGTAATCGCAGCAAAAGGTGGAGCAACAAAGTATTAATGCAAGGGGCCGAATAATTTTGCACGCCCTACTTTTCAGTTTTATTATTACAAAAAAAGTTTAAATGATCCAATAAATTTCGTTCCACTTCACAATCTTTTTGTTTGAAGCCTGAAATGTGGCAAAAGGTTGAAAAGTTCCAGGGGGCCGAATACTTTCGCAAGGCACTGTATGGGGAGAGGCAGAACTGACCAGGATTGACCATGCTGCTCTCCTCTGCCCCCGAGATACCTGTTGGTCACATGATCGCCGGGTCTAATAGAGGACAAGGAAGAAGCGGTAATAACCGACTTCTGTCTTCTCGGGTCCCCTGTGTCACTGACAGCCAGAGACCCGACCTGCTCCCGCTAGAGTGCAGGAGCTGTAATCCAGCACCGGGCAACACTCCTGGCAGAGACACAGCTGATCCCACAATTGGCTGTCTCTGCCCAGCAGTCCGCGGGTTGTGCACCCCTGATCTACAGTATGACGGATGAACTATTGAGCCAGATGGAGGGGTGTCGCCATATTCAACCCGTCCCTTAGAAGGGCTGCCGTATGGACCGAAGCATTGTCTCCACTGTTGCCACTTCTTAAAGGGGTTGTCCCACAAAAAATATACTACATTTTTCAAAACAGCACCTTGATTTCAAATTGAATGTAATAAAAATGTATTATCGCTACTGAGTTAGTCAATAAAATCCATCTGAATAGCGCCAGCTTATTGTCCTTTTTCCAGTTTCTCTGTCCACCTCAGTGAGGTGGACGCACATGCTCAGTTCCATCCCTCAGCTGCCGCCAGTTGTAGCAAAATGACACAACCACTGAGAAAAGACACACAAATAAATAAAACAACAAATGGTTGCTTTGGCTCCATCATGTACTACATGATGTCTGATTTAGATTTTTTACATTAATCATGGGATAACCTATTTAAAGGGGTTATCCTATGATTAGTGTAAAAAATGAAATCAGACATCATATAGTACATGACAACCTCTTTCTAACAAAGCTAGAACCAGTCCTGTACCTCACATGGATCCAGAGATCTCCCCATTCATTGCTCTGCTAGATTTATATCAAGCGGACAGCTCAAGGGGAGTGTCTTTTCTGCTGCAGCTAAGGGGGCGTGTCTCAGCTCTGCCTATCACAGCTCAGGAGGCATGTCTTAGCTCTCCCTATCACAGCTCAGGAGGTGTGTCTCAGGTCTCCCTATCACAGCTCAGGAGGCGTGTCTCAGCTCTCCCTATGACAGCTCAGGAGGTGTGTCTCAGGTCTCCCTATCACAGCTCAGGAGGCGTGTCTCAGCTCTCCCTATCACAGCTAAGGAGGCGTGTCTCAGCTCTCCCTATCACAGCTCAGGAGGCGTGTCTCAGCTCTCCCTATCACAGCTTAGGGGGCGTGACTCAGCGCTCCCTATCACAGCTCAGGAGTAGGGGCGGACTGGTAACTTAAAGTGGACCTGGAAAAAATACTTAAAGCAGCACCGCTTTGTAGTTGGGTCCAAACTGATGGGAGGCAGGGCCAGCAATACCATATTGTGGCACATAACACCGCCCCAACAGAGCCAAATACCACAGCCCATCACAAAATACTGCCAGCAACACAAAATATATCCCCAAAAACTTCCAGGCAGCCCCCTGGGCATCGGCCCTCCGAGAAATTTCCCTGTAAGGTCTATGGGCAATCCGCCTCTGCACAAGAGGCAGCTGAAGGATAAAACTGAGCATGTGCGGCCTTCTCAGTGAGCAGAACAAAGAAAAAGGGAAAATAACAGAGAGAAGGTGGAGCTATACAGATACATTTTATTGAATAACTCAGTGACTATACAAAATTTTAATTATATGCAATTTCAAAAGTATTTAGAGCCAGGGGGCAATTAGAAAACTGTTGAATATTTTTTGTGGGACATCCCCTTTAACCTTTTCCTTACCAGCAGAGTACTAGTACGGTGCTGACTGGGTCTTTAACCCTTACACTCCCAGCGCCGTACATGTACGGCGCTGGGGTGATGCGGGAACATGGCGCCCGCTCACAAGTGCGGCGGGCGTCATGGCCGACAAGTTTCTGCTGTTTCAAACAGCAGAGACTTGCCCCTACTTACCGATGTATCCGATGTATCGGTAACTAAAGCTACTAGATGCCGTGATCTCACGTGATAACGGCATCTAATAGCGCTATACCCGGAAGCGCTCACTTCCGGGTGTCCCACGCACGCCCCCCTGTGGCCAATCAGGGCACCTGCGGTGGGTTTGAATGCTGTAAACCTCGCTGATGAGGTTTACAGCTTTCAATGTGCAATTCTTAGTTTGGCCACTAGATGGCAGGCCAGGCTAAGAAATGAGCAAAAGCGATATTAAATGCAGGATTTAAAATCCCTGATTGCTTAAAAATAAAAAACAGGATCTATTTGCTCATATGTGAGCCTTAAAATAATCACAAAAAAATAAAAAATTTTTTTTAAAAGTATAAAAAATATAAAAGTTTAAATCACCCCCCTTTCTGTATAATTAAAAAATAAATAACTAAATAACAATAAATATAGACATCATTGGTATCACCGTGACCGAAAACGCCCGTACTTTTAAAATATTTAAAAAAACATTTCCAATATGGCGAATTGCGGCAAAATAAAAAGCGATCAAAAAGTCATACACACCCCAGAATGGTATCAATAAAAAGTTCAGATCGCCCCGCAAAAAATGAGCCCCCATACAGCTCTGTACACATAAATACCAAAAAGTTATAGGGGTCAAGATATGACGACAAAAAAAAAAAAAAAATGTCCAACTTTATAATTATTTAATCACTAAACTCACTCATCAAAACACAAGAAAAACGATACATATTAGGTATTGCCGGATTCATACTGACCAGTAAAATGAAAGTAACTGGTCAGTTTTAATGAACATTGAACGCCTGTAAATAAAAAACTCGTAAAACTGTAGCGGAATTGCGTGTTTTTTTGCAATTTTTTGGAATTTTTTTCCCCGCTTCCCACTACACCATATGCAATATTAAATGGTGGCGTTGGAAAGTACAACTTGTCCCGCCAAAAATAAGCCCCCATACAGCTATGTGAACAAAAATATAAAAAAGTTATGGCTCAAGGAAAATAGAGAAGAAAAATGAAAACGCAAAACTGAAAAAACCTCCGGTACTGAAAGGGTTAAAGATGGGTTGCCATAGCCACAAGGTGCCTGCTGTTTCATACAGTAGACACCCGCGGCTAATGTCTGTGAGCGGTGGTAATGTCAGTCACAGACGGGGCGGATTGGCCATAGACCTTACAGGGAAATTTCCCGCTGGGCCGATGTCCAGGGGCCACCGGAGTCCTCCTCACGGCCAGCCAATAGACGTTTTTGGGGATGTATTTTCTGCTGCTGGCAGTATTTTGTGATAGACTGTGGTATCTGGCTGTGTTGGGGCGGTATAATGTGCCACAATATGGTATTGGTGGCCCTGCTTTCCATCAATTTGGAAACGGGGCCAGTTTTAGTATTTTTTCCAGGGCCACTTTAAGTTCCCAATCTGCCCCTGGTCACAGACATTTAACATTTCAGAGGCCGTAGTCAATCCCTGACCATGGCATCTTAGCGCTCTAAATACGAGAAGCGCGCACTTCCGGTGATGCTCCAGCTCCCGCAAGCGCCAATCAGAGGAGCCAGAGTGTACGTCAGCCCCTGTCCTAGTGAATTACAGAGGCTGCTGCAGCCCTTGTCTGTGGCAGAGCTCCATAGGAAACCAGTCATTTTCTCATAGACTCCAATGCTAATGTATCGGAGTCTATGAGAATAGCAATCTAATGACCATGGGAAGTATACACAAGTGTAAAAAAAAATGATAACGTTTTTAAAAATAAAAAATATATAAAAATTAAAATCATCTCCCTTAAAAGAACTAAAAAAATAAATACACATTATGAGTATTGACACGTGAAAAAAAAAAAAGTCAGTAAATAATAACACAATACAGTGCTCACAGTCAATAAGTAATACCACCATACTCTGCTCACAGTGAAAAAATAATACTGCCATACAGTCCTCATAGTCAGTAAATAATACCACCATACAGTGCTCATAGTCAGTAAATAATACCACCATACAGTGCTCATAGTCAGTAAATAATACCACCATACAGTGCTCATAGTCAGTAAATAATACCACCATACAGTGCTCATAGTCAGTAAATAATACCACCATACAGTGCTCACAGTCAGTAAATAATACCACCATACAGTGGTCATAGTCAGTAAATGATACCACCATACAGTGGCCACAGTCACTAAATAATACAAGCATACAGTGCTCATAGTCAGTAAATAATACCACCATACAGTGCTCACAGTCAGTAAATAATACCACCATACAGTGCTCACAGTCAGAAAATGATACCACCATACAGTGCTCACAGTCATAAAATAATACCACCATACAGTGCTCATAGTCAGTAAATGATACCACCATACAGTGCTCATAGTCAGTAAATAATACCACCATACAGTGCTCATAGTCAGTAAATAATACCACCATACAGTGCTCACAGTCAGTAAATAATACCACCATACAGTGCTCATAGTCAGAAAATGATACCACCATACAGTGGCCACAGTCACTAAATAATACAAGCATACAGTGCTCACAGTCAGTTAATAATACCACCATACAGTGCTCATAGTCAGTAAATAATACCACCATACAGTGGCCACAGTCCCTAAATAGTACGATCATACAGTGCTCAGTCAGTAAATAATGAAAACATACAATGCTCACAGTCAGTAAATAATACAGCCATACAATGCTCACAGTCAGTAAATATTACAGCCATACAATGCTCACAGTCAGTAAATATTACTGCCATACAATTATCACAATCAGTAAATAATACCGCCATACAATGCTCACAATCAGTAAATAATACCGCCATACAATGCTCACAGTCAGTAAATATTACAGCCATACAATGCTCACAATCAGTAAATAATATCACCATACAGTGCGGTAGTTCCAACTCAGTGAATGCTAATAAAGCAGAGATTCATAATTTGACAAGTCCTTGTTGAAACCCCCTAGATGATGGATGAAGTCAGATTTTACAGGGGGTTGTCGCAGAATAACAACTTCTCAGGTATGGAGTGGCAGTTGAGGATGCCCCCTGGTGCTCCAGCCAAACTCTAGGACCGCCGGGGAGAGTGGTCTCAGACAGACTTCATCTGAGCATCAGTGAGCATTTCCGACCACCAATCCATAAAAATGGACGACACAGGACATCGTGAAGAGTGGTGCACACCCCCCATTCAGACACTTATGGACGATCCAGTGGGTAGCTAATAAATTGTTATTCTGAGACCACCCCTTTAATAGAGGTCTAATAAGATATAGGAAGAAGGGTTCTATACAAAGAGGATAGAATACAAGAACGATGGAGACAAGATTTCTTGAAGTCTGAATCTTAGCTTCATTTTTTCTTCCCCATTTTTAATGAAACCCAAAATTAGACGACTCCGGAAAGTGAGGTAAGTGCCCCTCCATGTGCTTAATGAGTGATCTCCCCAAAGACCAGGGCCCGTAGATACAATGTAACAAGCAGGCAACCACTCACCAGGCATCTGCCCACCGCCCAGTGCTGCGGCCATGCACAGAATGGTCAGGTACAGGGGGATCTTCTCGGCCATACCCTCCGATCTACCAGTCGCTGCTTGAAATAAAATGAAATCTTGTCCTCCGGAATATAACACAGCTCCGAGAAATGGACGGCTTGTTTTTCTTGACTTGCAGTTTCGGAAGACTGGATTAAGCAGAAGAAATCCCCCAGGTATACCGTGATACCTCATTAATTTCATGTGCTCGGCCCAACCCCCTCCGAACACCTGTGGCTCTACGCAAGGTGCCATAATTACATGGAAATGGGAGAATGTCATGCAATGCAAGCAGAGGAGCAGCTTGAAAGCTGTTGGGACCCAATGCAAAATCTGTAAAGGGCCCCACTTACCAAGTGCCAATACTGGGGTTGGCCCCTCAGCCAAATAGTTTGAGAAGACTCACCTGTCTGGTGGAAGTCATGCTGTACTATTCTGCATTTCTGACGGCATTATTAATCAGATTTTTCAGTGGAGAAGCAGTAGATTGGGACCTTGTGTGGGAACTAGATATTGGCCCCTTGGCCAATTCCATGTCAGAGGGGTGATCAGCATTGGACTGGGGATCCTGGGACCCACCAGAGGAAATTATTTTTGAGCCCCAACCTCCTACCGTATACCATCAATAAAGTTTAATGGGTTTTGAATCATATAAATTGACCCTTGTGGCAAGTGATTGGTTCTGAAGGCAGCAAAAATGGGTTTCTTCTGGATCTTTAGGTCCCCATTATGATATCAGAACCTGGGCCCTCTGAGGATCCTCTGATGGGCCAGTCTGACCCTGGGAGTGATGCAATGAAGAACCTTAGCCCCATGTGTTGGAGACCTGAAGACAGGGGCGTAACTACCATAGTGGCAGACCATGCGACTGCTATAGGGCCCAGGGCAAGAGGGGGGCCAGTTTTAGTTGGGATTATCTCTTCTACTGGAGGTGAAAACTTGGTCAGGACTCTACCCTCTAAAGCAGGGGTGCACAACCCACGGCCCGGGGGCCTCATACGGCCCCCAGAGCCCTAGTTTGCGGCCCCCGTGCTGCTGGGCAGAAACACAGTTGATCGTTCGATCAGCTGTGTTTCTGCCCGGAATGCTGCACAGCCCAGGATTACAGCTCTTGCTCCCGCACTGTAGCAGGAGCAGGGCGGTTCCCGGCTGTTAGTGACAGCGGGGGAATCGAGGAGAAGGCAGAAGCAGTGTATCAGCGTTTCTGCCTTCTCCTCAGATAGGTGAGCGGGGCTGTGTAGTTTAGTCCCGGTGATCACGTGATCGCCGGATGTCAGGGCAGAGGAGTGCAGAGCCTCACCAGCTCTGCCTTGTACAAAGCCTCCCCAGGAGACTGGATTCCCCTGTAACTGAGGCTCCTTTGGATGCTCCAGTTACAGTGGAAATAGTGCAAAACAAAACAAAAAAAAAGTCTGCATCCCCAAAGGTCTTTTATGGACCTTTTGGGGACAAATTATGTGGAAATATATATAGAAAAGTTTAAAATGTAAAAGAAAATTAACACAAAAAAATACAAGGAAAAGTGCAAAAAAAAAAAAGTGTCCCCCCAGAGGCCTTTTAAAGACCTTTTGGAGGACATACAGTGCTGCAAAAATATATATAAAAAATGAAAATTTTAGTAAAAAATAAATAAAATAAATAAAATACAAGTAAAATAAAATAAAAAGGAAAACGTGTAAAATAAAATTGTTGTAGAAGAAAAAAGAAAACACATAAAAGAAAAAAACAACCACACCAACCAAAACCATTACAATTATCACTCCATTCATGTGAAACTATACATATACCCAGTTTTCCCCTAATAAAACTAAAAAATATATTAAAAAGCCCTGTGTAATGTAATAAAAAGGTGCAAAAGGTATTTTGGCCGTCCAAAAAAATAAGTCACAAGTGTTTAAACCACGTGCGCTAAGGGCTCTTTCACATGAGCGGATGCCGTGCGTGGAATCCGCTGCGTGAAAGAGAGCCAAGCCCCGTTCTGGACAGCAGAGACACGGAGCATTAACATGCTTGATAATGTTCTGTGCTTCTCTGTGATCTTCTTACTACAAAATCACAGCGACAACTTCATCTCAGTGTCATTTTGTAGTAAAAAGATCACAGAGAGGCACGGAGCATTATCAATCATGTTAATGCTCCGTGTCTCTGCTGTCCGTAACGGGGATTGGCTCTCTTTCACGCAGCGGATTCCACACACACACGGCCTAAGCTCATGTGAAAGCGCCATAAATCACAAAAAAGTGACTGGTCATTAAAAAGGGTTTTCCCATCCTGGACAATGGGGGCATATCGCTAGGATATGCCTCCATTGTCTTATAGGTGTGGGACCCGCACCTATATTGAGAACGCGGCCCCAGAAGAGAAGGAGGGCGCACTGCGCTCCATTCATTTCTATGGGGCCCCCCGAAAATAGCCGAGCACTGGCTCGGCTATTTCCATTGGCTCCATAGAAATTAATGGGAGCCGGGCCGCACTTGCGCAGTGCGCTCCCATTCATTGCTGGGAAAACCCCTTTAAGGCCTTTTCAGGCCTGGTCATTAAAGGGTTAACCAATAAGTGCTTTTCCTGCTGGTAAGGCTTCATACAAACGACCTTACTGTGTTTCGTGGTCCGCAAAACACGGATACCAGCCATGTGTGCTCTTCATTTTGCAGAACGGAGTAACGGATGCGGACATTGAAGTGAATGGGTCAGCATCCAAGCCACAAAAAAATGTGGCTCGGGTGCGGAACCAAAACAATGGCCGTGTGCGTGAGCCTTCAGGGAAAACGCTTACTGGTTATTGCAGGGCACCTACAGTATATCTAGGGGGCAGGAGGCGGTAATAACCAGGGAGCGCTGTTGCCACTTAAAGGAGTTTCCCAGTAAAAAATTATTTTTTAAAAAGTTCCTGCAGCATGGTCCCTGGCCCATAAGATTCCCACTTTCCTGCTCCATGCTGCTCTCGCTGTCCTGGAGCACCTCTCCAGTAAATGACTGACTTCAGCGGTGAAACGCTGCTTGTGGCCACTTGTGGCTGGAGCGGGACATGTGACTATGCCCATAGCCAGCCAGATGTAAACAGCGCCTGGACCAGAAGATGGAGACAGCGGATGGCACGGAGCAGGAGAGTATGAATCTTCTGTCTCAGGACCACGCTGCAGGAACGTGCTCATCATTTTCTATCGGGAAATCTTTACATTCCTATTACACTACACAAAATTAGGGACAATTGCTGGGAACAAGTGTTCATAGGAGCGCTCTTTCCGGATATCTGGCCGGTATAATCGTGCCGCTGGTCACTCATTTGTCGGCTGATTTGTATATTTTATCAGATAATCGTCAGCACATCTCCCTGTATAATTATGTGCTACTGATAATCAGTAGAAGTGAATGCTTGCGGCCCCTTGAAATTCAGTGTTGTGACAATGTGGCCCCCAGACCAAAAAAGGTTGTGCACCCCTGCTCTAAAAGGAACAACTTTTACCAAACAAGGCAGTGGAAAAATGGTCCAAGGGTCATTGAAAGGGGTTTAGGCAGAAACCCTTCTGTCCTGTGTGGGGGGCCTGGTGTGATCCTTGCTATGGGACCCTTACTTCTCTATGTACGTCACTGCCTGAAGAGGTTCTTCAATGTTCTTCAGACTTGTCAGAAAATAACATCAGTGAAGGTCCAAGAGTTATTCCATGTCCTGCTAGAAATGTACATGATGTAATCTGTAGTGAATGTCATTTTCTTACCAGTAGCTGAATTTTTTAGTTATATCTCCCTGATGTTTCTCATCTGTGTCATGTGACCAGCAATCAGACTCACCAACTCACACACAGACTTATGTGTGGACAGGAAGTCTAATTGTCTATGTATTCCTATGGGAGCCTCACTTTCAGTCTCATAGGAATGAATAGAGCAGTGACTGGCTTCCTGTCCTGGGTCAGTTGGAGGTCAGGGAGTTGGTCACATGACCCAGCTACAATAAGAAGAGAGGGGATAACACACAAATACAGTCTCTGATGAGAAGATTGCATTCACTACAGATTATATCAGGCACCTTTCTAACAGGTCAGAGAATAAAATTTTTTGCGGGAGTTCTTCTTTAATGAGAACCCCTGGGAACAGGTGAAATGAAGCTTATCTTTTCCATGATGGACCTCGACCGACACAAACGACGAGGAGAAGGGATGTTGGCGGCCTCGTTTTTATGGTTCCCGGGAGACTTTCTAATTAAATCCTTTTTTTTTTTGTACTAGGTCTTCCCATCGGATGTACGGATTTTTAATAAGAAATGCGCCAGTAACATCTCAGTCCGTTACTTATGACATAGGCAAAATGGACAGAATGCTGATCGTGTTCAATTGGCAGCAACTGCTGGGCGAGTACAGGCACCACTCCGCTCACCCTGTGTGTGCTGCAATTCCATTGTTCCCGGAAGATCCAGATGCCGGTGTCCTGTGTATCTATTCAGGACATTATTCATTGAACCTCATCTCATTCTGCAGTACTGCAAGGGTTAACCCTCTTTTGGTTCTGTGTGCAGCTACTTCTAGTGTGTTAATCAGCTCTGATGTTTGTCTAACCCTTTGCCTGAGCAATAGATTTACTAGCTTGCTAGATTCTGCAAAGGTGCTATAATCTGCTTCTCTGCCCATGAACTGACTTCTGCCTAGTTACCGGATTCAGACCCTCTGTCCACTGACCTGATCTCTGTACAGATCCTTAGCTGCCTGCCCTGACCTGTGGATTGTTTCACAAATACGCATGAACTATCCCTGCCCAGACCTCGGCCTGCTACTGACTACAAGTTTTGCCTAATCCCTCAGTGACTCTGCCCCCCGTGGGTCGACTATCAGCCACACCAGGACTACTCCAAGAGGTAGCGACCTGGTGGCTCACCTGCAGCGAAGTCAAGATCCCTGTATAGGGGTGAATATCAGGGGACCGCCAGGATAACGCCCTAAGTTTTAGCCCAAAGTCAAACCAGTTGGTTGACAGAGTGGTTCCACACCCACTGACCATCACAAATCAGCCATTGTAGGGCAAGCTGTCTATTGACACCCAAGATGAACATGAGCGTGCCACCAAATGTGCTGTATCCATGTTACAGGGCTGAAGGCTTTATATGCCATGCATACGTCATCCTGGTACAAGCTTTATCAGACTTGATGTCCACCATGTTTGCCTACAGCTCCTTGGGTTGGTGAGAGACTGAAGGCCACCATTTTGGACACTGATGGAGACATCAAATCCATTGTACTGCTGACCTACTTATAGACTTTCTCTCCTACAGATGCAAGTTCTGGCGTCATCTCAGGGTGCGTTCACACGACCGTATGTATTTTGTGGTCAGCAAAACACGGATCCGCAAAATAAAGAGATGAGATCTGTGAGACGTCGGTGTCGCATCCGTTTTTGTTTTTTTTGCAGAACCATTGTAACAACGCCTATCCTTGTCCTCAAAACGGACAAGTATAGGACACGTTCTACATTTTTTTGCGGGACTGTGGAATGGAAATACGGATGCCGACCCATAGAAATGAATGGGCCCATGTCTGATCTATAAAAACTTTGAATTGGATACAGAAAAAAATGCAGTCGTGTGAATGGGGCCTTAGGGGTGATTACTGCTACTTCACCAGGGAATCTGAAGCAAAATATATGTGGGTAAGTAACTGGCTCAGTGATAGAAAACAGAGGGTGGTTATTAATGGTACATACTCAGATTGGGTCACTGTCACTAGTGGGGTATCACAGGGGTCAGTATTGGGTCCTATTCTCTTCAATATATTTATTAATGATCTTGTAGAAAGCTTGCACAGTAAAATATCAATTTTTGCAGATGAGAATAAACTGTGTAAAGTAATTAACATAGAGGAGGACAGTACACTGTATATATACTACAGAGGACAGTATACTGTATATATACTACAGAGGACGGTATACTGTATATATACTACAGAGCACAGTATACTGTATATATACTACAGAGGACAGTATACGGTGTATATATACTACAGAGGACAGTATACGGTGTATATATATACAGAGGACAGTTATACAGAGGACAGTATCGTGTATATATACTACAGAGGACAGTATACTGTATATATACTACAGAGCACAGTATACTGTATATATACTAGAGAGCACAGTATACTGTATATATACTACAGAGGACAGTATACTGTATATATACTACAGAGGACAGTATACGGTGTATATATACTACAGAGGACAGTATACGGTGTATATATACTACAGAGGACAGTATACGGTGTATATATACTAGAGGACAGTATACTGTGTATATATACTACAGAGGACAGTATACTGTATATATACTACAGAGCACAGTATAAGGTGTATATATACTACAGAGCACAGTATACTGTATATATACTACAGAGGACAGTATACTGTATATATACTACAGAGGACAGTATACGGTGTATATATACTACAGAGGACAGTACACTGTATATATATACTACAAAGGACAGTATACTGTTATATATACTACAGAGGACAGTATACTGTATATATACTACAGAGGACAGTATACGGTGTATATATACTACAGAGGACAGTATACTGTATATATACTACAGAGGACAGTATACTGTATATATACTACAGAGCACAGTATACTGTATATATACTACAGAGGACAGTATACGGTGTATATATACTACAGAGGACAGTAAACGGTGTATATATACTACAGAGGACAGTATACTGTATATATACTACAGAGGACAGTATACGGTGTATATATACTACAGAGGACAGTATACTGTATATATACTACAGAGGACAGTATACTGTATATATACTACAGAGCACAGTATAAGGTGTATATATACTACAGAGCACAGTATACTGTATATATACTACAGAGCACAGTATACTGTATATATACTATAGAGCACAGTATACTGTATATATACTAGAGGACAGTATACTGTGTATATATACTACAGAGGACAGTATACTGTATATATACTACAGAGGACAGTATACGGTGTATATATACTACAGAGGACAGTATACGGTGTATATATACTAGAGGACAGTATACTGTGTATATATACTACAGAGGACAGTATACTGTATATATACTACAGAGCACAGTATAAGGTGTATATATACTACAGAGGACAGTACACTGTATATATACTACAGAGGACAGTAAACTGTATATATACTACAGAGGACAGTACACTGTATATATACTACAGAGGACAGTACACTGTATATATACTACAGAGGACAGTATACGGTGTATATATACTACAGAGGACAGTATACTGTATATATACTACAGAGCACAGTATACTGTATATATACTACAGAGGACAGTAAACTGTATATATACTACAGAGGACAGTATACTGTATATATACTACAGAGGACAGTACACTGTATATATACTACAGAGGACAGTACACTGTATATATACTACAGAGGACAGTATACGGTGTATATATACTACAGAGGACAGTATACGGTGTATATATACTACAGAGGACAGTATACGGTGTATATATACTACAGAGGACAGTATACTGTATATATACTAGAGAGCACAGTATACTGTATATATACTACAGAGGACAGTATACTGTATATATACTACAGAGGACAGTATACGGTGTATATATACTACAGAGGACAGTATGCTGTATATATACTACAGAGCACAGTATACTGTATATATACTACAGAGCACAGTATAAGGTGTATATATACTACAGAGCACAGTATACTGTATATATACTACAGAGCACAGTATACTGTATATATACTACAGAGGACAGTATACGGTGTATATATACTACAGAGGACAGTACACTGTATATATACTACACAGGACAGTATACGGTGTATATATACTACAGAGGACAGTATACGGTGTATATATACTACAGAGGACAGTATACTGTGTATATATACTACAGAGGACAGTATACTGTATATATACTACAGAGCACAGTATAAGGTGTATATACTACAGAGGACAGTACACTGTATATATACTACAGAGGACAGTAAACTGTATATATACTACAGAGGACAGTATACTGCTACAGATGGATCTGGATAGACTGGAGGCTTGGGCAGAGAAGTGGCAGATGAGGTTTAACACTGACAAATGTAAGGTTATGCATATGGGAAGGAATAATGCAAGTCACCAGTACATACTAAATGGTAAAACACTGGGTAACTCTGACATGGAAAAGAACCTAGGAATTTTAGTGAACAGCAAACTAAGCTGTAGAAGCCAGTGTCAGACAGCTGCTGCCAAGGCCAATAAGATAATGGGTTGCATCAAAAGGGGCATAGATGGCGGTGATGAGAACATAGTCCTGCCACTTTACAAATCATTAGTCAGACCACACATGAAGGACTGTGTACAGTTCTGGGCTCCTGTGAACAAGGCAGACATAGCAGAGCTGGAGAGGGTTTAGAGGAGGGCAACTAAAGTAATAACTGGAATGGGTGGACTACAGGACCCAGAAAGATTATCAAAATTAGGGTTATTCACTTTAGAAAAAAGACGACTGAGGGGAGATGTAATAACTATGTATAAATATATCAGAGGTCAGTACAGAGATCTCTCCCCTCATCTATTTATCCCCAGGACTGTGACTGTGACGAGGGGACATCCTCTGTGTCTGGAGGAAAGAAGGTTTGTACACAAACATAGAAGAGGATTCTTTACGGTAAGAGCAGTGAGACTATGGAACTCTCTGCCTGAGGAGGTGGTGATGGTAAGTTCACTAAAAGAGTTCAGAAGGGGCCTGGATGTATTTCTGGAGAGTAATATTTTTTTCCCTAAAGTGAGGAAAATTGGCTTTACCTCACAGGGTTTTTTTTGCCTTCCTCTGGATCAACTTGTAGGATAACAGGCTGAACTGGATGGACAGAGGGCTTTTTTCAGCCTTATAAATTATGTTAAAATCCGGATGTGTTAACCAGAAATCTGCAGCATTTCCAGTACATGTTGACATACCCTTACGTTGCTCGTGTAGCTGTGATCGCAACCTGACAACTTGTGAATAAACTGGGATCCTTTAGAGCGGAAGGGGCAGAGTCACCAGCAGCACAGAGTGTTTCAGAAGATAAGTGTGCTGGTCTTGGGGAAGGTCATGCAGTGAGAGTTACAGAGTGGAAGGAATGGGTCTCCAGCAGAACACAGTATTTCAGAAGAGGAGTGTGTTGATTTTGGAGGAGGCAGTGACCTGACTTGTGACGGCTGGCTCATATATGATGTAGGACACATGTGAAGCAGATGTCACGCTCGGAGCGTCTTGTGTTCTCAGAAATAGCCTATACACAAAAATAGAGGCCGGAGCTGCTATAACGGGAGCGTTCGGTACAGAGGAGCGGTGTGCACTGCCTGCAGCACCCATCCCTGTGACAAGCCTTTACACGCACTTTATAAAGACGGGTCCCTGGGGGCCCTATTAACTTGTTTTTCCTCTTGCATACATGGTTCGTGCGTAATGACAAGAGCTGCTGTTACCTGGGGAAACCTGGCCAAGGCGCGTGTGCCGATCAGACGTAACGGTAAAACCGCCGACAGGCAGAGTGAGCAGCTGTGATTGTGTGCTGTCAATACGGCCCGTCAGGGGTGGGATATATTAGGACGAAGGAGAAATGGGCAAGTGTAAGGACCTGAGCGGCTCTGACAAGGGCCAAATGGAGATGTCTAGTGGACGGTCTTGGGCGCTTCCAGCATGCAGGGGTCCAAGGAAGGAGAACTGGCAGCTGGGTCATGGGCGTCCAAGGCTCACTTACCTAGAAAGAGATGGCACCGGGGTGCACCATGGGAAGATGGTGACCTGGTCTGACGAACCACGTTATGTACACGGGCGCCAGAGCAAATCCTGCTATTGTGAAGCCAGGCAATAAGCAGCAGCTACTTCTCACCAGGGCTGGACACATTAGGACAATGTTATGGCGCCCCCTGGAAGACCAGGGGGCGCCATAACAAGAATGTAACACCAATATCTGCATTTTTATTAACCCTTAGGCCACCGGAAGGTTTTTTTTTTTTTTCAATTTAGCATTTTCATTTCCCCCCGATCTTCCTTGAGCCATAACTTTTTATTTTTCTGTTCACATAGCTGTATGAGGGCTTATTTTTTGCAGGACAAGTTGTATTTTCTAATGCCCTCATTAGTTATGGCATACAATGTAGTGGGAAGCATTAAAAAAAAAGCGTGGAATTGGAAAAAAAAAACGCAATTCCTCCACCGTTTTATGGGTTTTATTCCCACGGCGTTCCGTTTGCGGCAAAACTGACCCATGTCCTTCATTTTTGGGTCGGTACGAATACAACAATACCCCATAGGTGTAAATAGTGTAAAAATAAATTCCGAAAAAACAACATTTTCCTTTACGTCACCATAGTCTGACCCCCATAACTTTTTTTTATTGTTATATCTACTGAGTGTTGAGGGGGCTCATGTTTTTGTGGGACAATGTGTAGTTTTTATTGATACCATTTTGGAGTGTGTGGGACTTTTTGATCACTTTTTTTCAGTTATGCCATTTGCCGCATTGGAAAAAATATTTTTAGATTGACCACAGCATCTGAGGGATTACACTCCCGGGATCGGAGTCATCTCTGATCCAGCTGGCACTACAAGCAATGGTGTGGGCCCGGCTCCTGAGCTTGTACCATCGCTGTGATCTATTACCAGGGCACAGGGGGTTAAATACAGTTTGGAGGAATTTTATCCAATTCCTCCGTAACAACACAGCTTTAGCTCCGTTACGTTGGTGGTTTCCTCCCGTGAACTGCTCGCTTCAGGTCCTTCCACACCATTTCTACTGGATTAAGATCTGGGATATGACATCACATGACTACAACGTCACTTATTCCTGGTACGTTATGACATCACATGACTATGACATCACTTATTCCTGGTACGTTATGACATCACAGGACTACGACATCAGTTATTCCTGGTACATTATGACATCACATTCCGGGTACATTATGACATCACATGACTACATCAGTTATTCCTGGTACGTTATGACATCACATGACTATGACTTCACTTATTCCTGGTACATTAGGACATCACATGACTATGACTTCACTTATTCCTGGTACATTAGGACATCACATGACTACGACTTCACTTATTCCTGGTACATTAGGACATCACATGACTACGACATCAGTTATTCCGGGTACATTATGACATCACATGACTATGACTTCACTTATTCCTGGTACATTATGACATCACATGACTATGACATCAGTTATTCCTGGTATATTATGACATCACTTATTCCTGGTACATTATTATATCACATGACTATGACATCAATTATTCCTGATACATTAGGACATCACATGACTACGACGTCAGTTATTCCTGGTACATTATGACATCACATGACTATGACATCAGTTATTCCTGATACATTAGGACATCACATGACTACGACATTACTTATTCCTGGTACGTTATGACATCACATTCCTGGTACATTATGACATCACATGACTATGACATCAGTTATTCCTGGTATATTATGACATCACATTTTTGCTGGTACCAGAAGATTATGATTTTATTAGTGGTGGATTTCACAACCCGCCCCTACATGTGGATATTACACACCGCACTGACATGCTGGGGTTTAGGAAATCCACAGCACAACCTCAATAGCACATGGATTCTATGTCCTACACATGGATGAGGTTTTAAATCTTTCTGCTTCCAGTAAGACATGTGATGTCATAGTCATACTAATACCAGTAACGTGATGTCATAGTCACACTGAAACCAGTAACATGTGATGTCATAGTCATACTAATACCAGTAATAGCTGTGATGTCACCGTCATTCTGATACCAGGAATAGCTCTGATGTCATAGTGATACCGGGAATAGCTGTGACGTCATACTGATACCAGGAGTAGCTGTGATGTCATAGTCATATTGATACCGGGAATAGCTGTGATGTCATACTGATATTGCTCGTGAATATAACCTCCCGGTCACTGCTTGTTATCAGCAGGGTTGTCGGCCGGATCTAAACACTTATGTGTCAGGACTATCGCAGGGAAGTGAGAATAAAGGGAATCCGCTCCAGTCCTCCCGGGTTGTGGGCGACGTACTACCATTACGGCACATTCATGTCTCATTTCCTCTCCATTTTCAAGAACTCTGCTTGCAGTCAGTGAAGGGCAGCATTCTTGTCTATATAGGAAAAAAAAAACAAAACGAAAACCTGTCCTGCTGAAGTCCTTCAGATATTAGAGCGAGGGTCGGGCACAGCAGCTTTACACCCACTTATCTCCATCACAGAGAGATGTAAGATTCATCATCGCTTGCGTATTACTTGAGCCGCGAATCTGTGATTTACGACGTGGCGCCTCCGATTGTCTGACATCAATTAGATGGAATCCGGACAAGACCTCTACCCCTGGATGTAAGTCACAAAGTTTCCATTCACTGACAGCAAGCAGAGATCTTGACAAGGTGGAACTTTTGACAGGAAGCACCTTACAGAGTTGCAGAAGTCTTGATTATGCTTTACATAGCACTGCACACTATCCCTGTTAGAACTACAACTCCCAGCAGGGCCAGTCTGAGGGCACCGGTTCCGGGGTGTAATTCCTCCCACACACCCGGGGGTCTAACGCCACACAGCCGACACGTCCGTCTCCGGAGCCGGCCTCTCACCAACTGTCATGGCCGCTGATGACAATAACAATCATCACTCTCCTCACAGCAGCTCCCCGTCCCGCCCTTTTCCATACTAACCACGCCTACAACTCCCCCGCCCACGGCCGCCAGGGCCAATCAGAAGGCCGCGCACGTGACGAGCGCTCCGTGCGATGACCTCATCTCTGGTGTGGGATGACGTCAAATTCAAGATGGATGGAATCACGGCGGCAGGAGAGCGCCGATGACATTTTGCGCACTGGAAGGTCGGGAACCGTTGCGGACAGCCATTCCCGGAGCCGCGGAGTAACGGTAAGTATCTCCAAGCCCCTCTCGAGCCGCTGTCACGAGGCCGCCGACTCCCTGACGTAACTCTGAGGTGGTTTCACCATCTTTCCGCTCCTTCTACCCTCTCTCCGAGCTGCCTGCGCTCTTCCCGCCTTCCTCTATCAGCCCTCTGCTCGCCTGCCTCCTTTTCCCCCACCGCACACCCTTCTGTTGATGGAACCGCTTAGTGCGCGTGCGCAGCTTGCCCTCCTGCCGCCAAAATGGCGGCCGCAGGCGCCTGCGCAGTGTGTCGAGCTGAAACGTTGGGACTTGTGGTTTCTGGACCGGTCGCAGCGCATGAGTGCGTGGTTGGTAGTTTCTTATTGGTCAACGGGACCTCCTCTTGCTGTTCCGATTGGACGAGAAGCTGGAACCCTTACACTGGTCTCCGGCTGCGTTGCCATATTGGCGACGTCCTCTGCTTGCCTTCTTATTACGTTTTGTCTTCAAGAAAATGGCGGCGGTTTGTTATTCATGTGTCAGAATGTGATGACGAGCTCCTGTGTAGTAGGAGGCGGGGAGGCCGGGGGTTTTTCTGGACTGTTCTGTGTGACGGACAGAGCGCTTATGTATTTAAAGGGACAGCAGCACCAAAATATAAAATGTGCCTCAGCCTTTTTTTCCCCCCTTCTTCTTTATATAGCAGGGTATTGTAATATATCACATTGCCCTGTTATTAAAAAAAAAAAAAAAAAATTTAAATTTTTTTAAATATTTTCTGTAAAAGTTAGATTTTTATAGTTTTTTTGGGGGGTGCGGATGGAAGGGTAAAAAATTCAGCCTAAGAATGCCATAAAAATGGAACAAAGCTCTGTCGCAAAGTTTTGTGCCAGCCGCATTTTATTAGACTAATACGATTATTAATATATATATATATATATATTTTTTTTTTTTAACACCGTTCGTGTGGTTTTTAATAAGTGGGTGGGGCTTAGTGGGAGGACCTCCCACAGCTCCAGAGATTCATAGGGAACATGTGCTCCAGCACGTGACTGGCATAGCTTTAGTTTCCTGACGCATGGACCTCAAAAATAAGCGGCACATTTATTAGGGGGCCTTTTGATAAATTTGGCGGGGGTCCAGCATCCCTTGGCCGACCCGGGAATAGCGACTCTTGTGCAAGCTCTGCATTCTCTTAGAGATTACCTGCGTGTCGTCTATTTTTTTTCGGTGTCCGTTCTGTTTTTTTTTTTTTTTTTTTTTTTTTCGGCCCCTATGTGGAACCATTCACTTCAGTGGGTCTGCAAAGAGAACAGAAATTACTCCTTGTGCATTCCGTTTCCATGTGTCCACATGGCCGTCCCACAAAAAAAAAAAGATAGAACGTATCCTATTCTTGTCCGTTTTGCGGACAAGAATAGACATTATTACAATGGATCTGCAAAAAAAAAAAAAAAATGTAATACAGAGGTCACACGGACGTCATCTGTATTTTGTGGACTGCAACATACATACGGTTATGTGCATGAGCCCTAAGTGTCTATACAGAGATAGCTGTCAGTCACTGATAGTTGTACATGTAAAACCATATATCAGTGTGCTCAGCTCCTCCCGCTCTACAAACCTGCTGCCTGCAGATTACACTGCATTTCGTGGTGACAGGTCCTCCTTATAGTCCGGTGTCCTGCTGACAGGTCCTCCTTATAGTCCGGTGTCCTGCTGACAGGTCCTCCTTATAGGCCGGTGTCCTGCTGACAGGTCCTCCTTATAGGCCGGTGTCCTGCTGACAGGTCCTCCTTATAGGCCGGTGTCCTGCTGACAGGTCCTCCTTATAGGCCGGTGTCCTGCTGACAGGTCCTCCTTATAGGCCGGTGTCCTGCTGACAGGTCCTCCTTATAGGCCGGTGTCCTGCTGACAGGTCCTCCTTATAGGCCGGTGTCCTGCTGACAGGTCCTCCTTATAGGCCGGTGTCCTGCTGACAGGTCCTCCTTATAGGCCGGTGTCCTGCTGACAGGTCCTCCTTATAGTCCAGTATCCTGCTGACAGGTCCTCCTTATAGGCCGGTGTCCTGCTGACAGGTCCTCCTTATAGGCCGGTGTCCTGCTGACAGGTCCTCCTTATAGGCCGGTGTCCTGCTGACAGGTCCTCCTTATAGGCCGGTGTCCTGCTTACAGCTTCCCTTTATGCAGTGATATACTGTGTAGAATGTTGCGGTGAAATATACCGCCATAACTTTCTTAGTATTTCGGGTTCAGATGACTGATTATTGTTTTTCTTTCCTCCTAAGGTCCGTTTTGACAATGGACGGGATCCTACACTATATAAATCCAGCTCATTCAATCTCTTTGCTGAGCGCTTTAAACGAAGAGCGTCTAAAAGGTCAACTCTGCGATGTTCTTCTGATTGTCGGGGACCAGAAATTTCGAGCACATAAAAATGTACTTGCCGCCAGCAGTGAATATTTCCACGGCCTCTTCATGGACAAAAACAACGAGTCCCAAAATGTCTTTCAGCTGGATTTCTGCGAAGCCGATGCGTTTGACAACGTCTTGAACTACATCTACTCTTCCTCGTTGTTTGCCGAGAAGGGAAGCCTCGCAGCCGTGCAAGAACTAGGCTACAGCCTGGGTATCAGCTTTCTGACAAACATCCTTTCCAAAACCCCTCAAGCACCGTTTTCTTCATGCAAGAAGCCGGGATACCACGAAGACGACGACAGCGGATCACAGCAAAGAAGTGTCATAGTCTGTCAGAAGGAGGCGCCGAGCCGAGACCTCGGCCATTTACACAAAGACAAAAGCCAGCCGTCAAGGCCGTCTTCTTCTACAGGTAGAGCAAGCTCGGGTAGACATCACATGCGAACATCTGAGTCGCTTTCCAGCTTCTTGGCTTCTGAACGGAAGTGGCACGGGGGCTCTGAGCAAGGCGGTTGGTCGAAAAGGAAAGCCTTTTCGCACCAAACCACATTTGAAGATGATGACGATGGTAGCGAAGACCACCCCTCCGCTTCGGGCTTGTCAAGGGCAAGTGTGTCGGAGCTGTTCAGCAAAAAAACGGTGCTACCTTCTCCCAGTCCAACAGAGTCTTCTTTTACATTGCCAAAAACGGAAAGGGAGAGTCCACAAATTAAAGAGGAAGACGACGATGACATGACCTATTATCAAGGCGCTCCCGCCAACACATCGAGCCAACAGATCGATCGCAGCGGACCTCTTGTGAAAAGTCTTCTGAGAAGATCCCTCTCTATGGATAGCCCGGTCCCTGCTTACTCACAAGCTGCCGATTTTCATTCCAGCCATGAGACAACCTCTCTTAAAGCGAGCACGAAGGAGCAAGTGCCCAGTGGGATGTCTCGTAGGCACATACTGAAAGCTAGAGTCAAAGAAAAAGCGGCAGAACTTATGAGGCCCATCGCGACCTACTCGACAGCTACCGACGCCCATCTTGAGGATGATGTCCGCATCAAGACTGAACCTAGTAGCCCTGCTTCCGAACCTTCAGAGATCTTTCAGGTAACGGTAGGGGATCAAGCACAAAGTAGGACCGTCAGTCCACAGGAGGAGGCCCCTGTAGCCAAGGTTAATAAGAGAAAGTTTCCAGCTGATAGGAGGCTCCTGCCTAAAAGAATAAAAGTGAGAGAAAGTCTCCCGGAGCCAGAAGGTGTCGGAGCGGCCGATCATTTCTCCGATTCTGACGATAGCCACGAAATGAGCATTGCGTTACCAGAAATGCACCAAGACAAAAAATTCAAATGCAAACATTGCCTTAAGATTTTCCGATCGACTGCGGGGCTTAATCGTCACATGAACATGTACCACAACCCGGAGAAGCCGTACTCGTGCGACATCTGCTTCAAAAGGTTCCACACGAACTTTAAAGTGTGGACACACTGTCAGACGCAGCACGGGATCGTGAAGAACCCGTCGCCCGCCTCCAGCACGCAAGCCGTTCTAGATGAAAAATTCCAAAGGAAGTTAATAGACATTGTCCGAGAAAGGGAAATCAAAAAAGCACTTATCTACAAACTGAGAAGGGGCAAAACCGGCTTTCCCGGATCGGCAAGTAGCCAAGCACAAGCCCTGAAACGAAACTTCAGATCGAGAACGAAATCCGCGTACACCTGCAACTACTGCGGGAAGTCTTACCGCTTCCTGTCCCAGTTTAAGCAGCATTGCAAAATGCACCCAGGGGAGAAGTCTCCGTACGGTGGAAAACACCTTAGGCCCAAAGCGCGATCGCCTCCAAAGAGTCCCGATGATAGTAAGGAGATATTTCGATGCAGGCACTGCAATTTAAAGTTGTCTTCATTCATCGAGCAGGGAAACCACGAGCACATGTGTCGAAACGCAACTCTCTGTCCGTACTGTAGCCTCCGATTTGCTACTCCAGAACTTAAAAAATGAACACGACCCAAAGTGCGAGTACAAGAAGCTGACGTGTCTGGAGTGCATGAGAACATTCAAATCGTCTTTCAGCATTTGGCGTCACCAAGTGGAAGTTCACACCAAAACACGATGGCCCCTACAGAAAACTTCTCCTTACCTATGCTCGACCACAACGGGGACATCAACAATACGCCGAGGCTGCAGCCGGTGTCGGAACCTAGCAAGGGGAACAGCTTTCTGACATCAAAGGATGACGGTGTATACAGTGACTCTTCGGAACATATGAACTTCGATTCTGAGGACTCCAACTGTCTCCCCGAAGATCTCAGCCTTTCTAAGCAATTCGAAGTCAAGATCAAGGAAGAGCCTACGGATGAAATAGAAGACGGCTCCGAAGCTCTCTACGGCCACAAAGAAGACACGCCCAGCCCTGAACACGGGGTGTGGTCGTGCGAAAAATGCGGCAAAATGTTTACAGTTCACAAGCAGCTGGAACGTCACCAGGAACTGTTGTGTTCGGTCAAACCTTTCATCTGTCACGTGTGCAACAAAGCGTTCCGAACAAACTTTCGGCTTTGGAGTCACTTTCAGTCGCACATGGCACAGGGAGAAGAGTCTTCTTTCAAAGAACCAGAAGGTGCTGCTCCCGTGAGCTCCCCATCCCCACCGCCTCCACCGCCGCCGCCTCCTCCTCCACCTCCACCACCACCCCCAGCAACGCTTCCACCTCCTCCTCCACTGAAAATGCAACCGGTAGAAGTAGAAAGGCGCAAAGCCGTTCCGGAGAAGTCTAGCTCTACCGAAAAGATGTTTGCCCCCCAGGAATCGGATACTCTTTTCTACCATGCCCCACCTCTGTCGGCCATTACATTTAAGCGACAGTTCATGTGTAAACTGTGTCACCGGACTTTTAAAACCGCCTTCAGCTTATGGAGTCACGAGCAGACGCACAACTGAATCTGTGGTGCTAGACTAAAGTGATGCATACATGTATGGGGGTGGGGAGGGCTGACCATTCCTGGCCAAACTAAGACTCTAGGTATCAGTCACTATTATTAGTGCTCCTAAAGGACTTTAGACTGTGACCCCGTAACGTGGCCTGAAGTCCGTCAATAAACCTTTAATCCACACTTGACTTGGATACCCTTTCCCATCTGCATGTAATCCTCTGCTCCACCGCAGACCACGGCTTCGACGTTGCGGGAGCATCTCCTAACGGAATCTTTCGATGAACTGGTTTGTGGACTATGACCCAGTCTATCCTCTAGCAATAATGAATACGAGAACCTCAACGTTCAGACGGGACGAGGCGGCAGGTTGATGTTGTGCTACGTAGGTTAGCGGTGATAGATCGTAGCTTAGCGTGGCTGAACCTTAGACCATTGTAACTGACCAATACAACGATGGCGCTTCTTTTGTAGTCGGCCTTTGTGATCGAGAAACAAAGGTTTTTCTTTTACTGTAACTTCTTTGTATGAGAAGACCCCTTGCATTTGACAGCGCTGGTTTTTATTTTGTTTCCGTAGCTGAAATGCCGCCATTTTGGCAGGAGTTTCATGTTTTTTTGGTTTTTTCTCTTCAGACATAAGTCGCCTTTTGCAGTTTTCTCCGTAGCACAATCTACAGTTCCTAACCCAGGACTTCTCACTGTTCTATGATCAGGCCCAAATATCTTCCCACGTGTGTGTGCGGTTTACTGCTGTTCGTTCAGTGGAAGAAGTTTCAGAACTGGAAATCTCTGTGAGTTGTCGAAAACAAAATATACAAAAGCACAACTTGAAGTTTCTCTCTCTCTCTCCGACTTTGACTGGGTTCGAGTGAATTGTAGACGTATTTCTTCAGAAGGTCGGAAGTGGGATGGTTGTGTGAAAAGTAAGAGGTTCTAAGAGTCGTACGTGAAATTCGGAAGTCGAAAACCTTTCCAGTTTAGATACAGATGCAAAAAAAAAAACACGGGGCCTTATTGGAAAATTACATCAATTGTGTGAGTCGCCTGAAACCATCCACTGCCTCCTATAGGGTGTCCTAAAATCACGATAGACTGGCTCATGCACACGATCGTGGTTTTGGTCCAAAATGCGGATCGTATGCGGACCCATTCATTTCAATGGGGCCGCAAAAGATGCGACCCGTGCACCACGTGCTGTCTGTCCTATACTTGTCCGGGCAGCACACGCGGTTGGTATCCGTGATTTGCAGTTGGCGGACCACAAAAATGGCTACTGCCATGTGCATGAGCCCATACCTCCAGGTCCGGTTCTGTTCTCAACTTACGAAAAGGGAGATGTCCCTGCACACACAGCTTATAACTAAGGCCTCTTTTACACATCCGTGTCCATGATAACATCTGTGACAATGGGGTCAGTGGCACATCCGTGAAGGATACGAGTTTGGTCTGTGTGTCATCCATATTCCACGGACACTGCTAGGCTGAAAATTATTTCCAGAGTATCTCCTACAACCATGCTGTGAAAAGCACAGGCCAAACATGGAGGGCATCCGTGGTTCTCACGAGCCCATGGACTATAATGTGCGTGAGGGATTTATAATCGTGGAAATAGGGCATGCTTCAGTGATGTCACCACAGTCCGCTGACGAGTGAGTATACAGATTAACCCCCTCACTGTTTTGCCCCAGTCTAGTTCCAGCAGTGGGAAAAGTAGCTAACTGGATGGGGGAGGGCTGCTTTAGATGCTGCTACCTCCTGAATGGTAGCAGCTAGAAACATGCACCATGTTTTGTTTTAAAGCTGACATTCCAAGCTTTCAAACAATACCAGAATGACATGAATCTGTTCAGGACAGAGAAAGCTATCGCTGATTAGAAATCGGGATGCTGGCAATGAAGCTGAAAGTGAAAATAAAAACAGGTTTTACCTGCGATTATTCCCAACTTGATTTCTACATTTTTCCAGTAATTTTGATCTTGTATGAAAGCCTGGACTGTCAGCTTTTAAACCAGACCAGTTGCATGTTTCTAGCTGCTACCATTCAGGAGAAACCAGCAGCTAAAGCAGCCCCCCCCCCCGCCCTCCAGTTAGCTACTTTTAACACTGCCTGAGCTGGACTTGGGCAAAACAAGTGGTTAAAGAAGAACTCCCGCAAAAAAATTTATTCCATGTCCTGCTAGAAATGTACATGATGTAATCTGTACTGAATGTCATTTTCTTACCAGTAGCTGAATTTTTGAGTTATAGAACCCTGAAGTTTCTTATCTGTGTCATGTGACCAGCGATCAGACTCACCAACTCACACAGAGACTTATGTGTGGACAGGAAGTCTAATTCTCTATGTATTCCTATGGGAGCCTCACTTTCAGTCTTATAGGAATGAATAGAGAAGTGACTGGCTTCCTGTCCTGGGTCAGTTGGAGGTCAGGGAGTTGGTCACATGACCCAGCTACAATGAGAAGACAGTGGAAACTCTCAATTTCAGCCTCTGATAAGAAATTTACATTCACTACAGATTATATCATGCACCTTTCTAACAGGTCAGAGAATAAAATTTTTGTGGGAGTTCTTCTTTAAAGTCAATGGATGTGTGGAGACCACAGCACACCTTCGCCATTCACTGATGTGTGAAAGAGGCCTGACACTCTTCATTCAGAACTAAAATGCACATTTATAGGCAGAGACGATGATGAGCGGGCGTTCATATATCTGGCGATTAAATTTGCATGGACGTTGCCTTCAAACAATCAGTAGATGAAAGAGGTTGTAGGAGATGAGATCTGGGGTTTGTTCCTCCTCCATCATAAGCAGGACCACTCTTGGGCATAGGTATTGCAGCATTCACTTGATTTGGAGTGAGCTGCTATACCAGAAATGGCCTATAGTCAAGAGTGGCGCTGTTTCTGGGTAATACAGCCCCTTTAATAAGATAGAAGCAAGCAGGCAGTTGGCTCAGGCTTTATGTAAGTCCGGGTGCAGTGTGGTCAGGGTGCTGTAGCAGAATGGGGGAACATCACATAATTCCACGTTGGCCTGTATAATAGAAATGATCCATGGCTCCATTTTCATTCACTTGATTTTTCATTCGCAGACCAAAAACCTCAGTATACCATTAAGGCCTCAGGCACACAAACGTAGCTGGACACCGGCTGCGTGCACCTCGCATTATCCTCTTCCACAGGTCCCACACGGTGTTAAAAATTCCTATTCTTGTTCAAAAAAGTGGTCACGAATAGGACATGTTCTATTTCTTGTGGGGCCACAGAACGGACGTGGATGGAGACTTTTGCAGCCCCATTGAAATCCGCATGCAATGCACAAAAAAAAAAAGCGGACCAAAAATACAGTTGTGTGCATGAGGCCTTAGGCTACTTTCACACTACCGTTAGAGTTTTCCGGTACTGAGATCCGTCATAGGGGCTCAATACTGGAAAAAAACGCTCCAGTTTTCTCCTCATTCATTGTCAATGGGGTCAAAACTGAACAGAACGGAGCGCTCCAAAATACATTCCGTTCAGTTGCGTCCCCAGACCGGAGAGCAAACCGCAACATACAAGTTGCTCTTTGCTTTCCGTCCTGGGGATCCGGAGCAAAACGGATCCGTCATGACCCACAACGCAAGTCAATGGGAAGGATCTGTTTTCTCTGACACAATAGAAAATGGATCCGTCTCCCATTGACTTTCAATGGAGGTCATGACGGATCCGTCCTGGCTATGTTCAAGATAATACAACCGGATCCGTTCATAACAGATGTAGACGGTTGTATTATCAGAAACGGAAGCGTTTTTACTGAACCTGGATCCAGCAATAACGCTGGTGTGAAAGTAGCCTAAGGCTCCATTCACACGTCCGTATTTTTCTTTTCCAGATTTTCGGTCCGTTTTTTTGCGGATCCGTGTTTCCGCGAAAACCTTCCGTTTTTACCAATTGTACATCCGCATCTGTTCCGTTTTTCCGCAAAAAAAAAAAAAAGGAAGGCGGAGTATATGTTGGTAGGGTATTTCTTTCTATTTCCTGGAAACGGATCCGTATTGATGCATTCTGCATATCATCCGCATTTTTTGCGGACCCATTTACTATAATGGGACCACGGACCGCATAAGCGGACAAAAGTAGGACAAGCTCGATCTTATTTGCGGATCCGCATAACGGAACAGAACAACGGATGCGGACAGTATATGGAGTGCTGTCCGCTTTTTTTCAGGACCCATTGAAATGAAAGGATCCGCATCCTATCCGCATGATTTGCGGATCGGATCAGGAAAGAAAAACAGGACGTGTGAATGAAGCCTTAGTCGGAGGCGTATCGAGTATAGTAGGTCCCCATATGGATGCTGTATTATGGCCCTATTGTAGGGGCTGTAGTATGGTTATGTGCATGAGCCCTAAAGTAGATTAAATTCCCAGGAGCCTGATTTCCGATGTCAGGTCCCCACCGATCTCTGCTTGCTGGCGCCTCTTGACACACAGGAAATGCCTGTTCAGCCAATCACGGCTGAGGCAGGTCACTGCTGTGGATGGTGATTGGCTGAGCGAGCACTTCCTGTGTGTCAGGAAGCATGGACCTGTGCAGACCCGGAGAGCAGCAGGGGATTGGTGTCAGTGAGTGGGACTTAAAGGGGTTGTCAGGTCAATCTTTTTATTTCTTAAACATAAATGAGCCCTGGTGCAGCAGTTTTTATATAGCAACTCGGAGGTGAAGCACGTAAGCCTTTAATTTCCATATAATTCCTCTTTTATAATAAAATAGTAAGCTGAATTTCACAGCTACAACCATTTTCAGATTTAATAGATGTCTTTGCACTAGTCAACAGTCCAGCAGCGGCATGCACGGGGCCCGAGAGCCACAGTTAGATCAGTTCTCTGCTTGAGGGACACAAGTCTAGGCCGCTATCTGCAGATTATTCTTCTCTTGGTCACGAAATCAATAATAGGGCTCATGCACACCAACGTATTACGAAATACTACACATGGCAGTGTATGGAGCCCCAGTGCACCCCCATGGTCATACAGATTTTTTTATTTTTTCAAAAAATTACGAATGTGCACGATATGACAGGGGCTCAGGAACCACGTGTGGCTCTCAGATCCCTCACCTGCTAAATGGCATTAGTATAACCGGAACCAACTGAGGCAAAACCATAGTATAGTCAGGTGACACAAGGATTGTACTGTCAGGTGACACTTTTCAGCTCAAAAATACTGAAAAGTGGCTCAATAGCTAAGAAAGGACGGGGACATCTACCTGCAAAGAAACTGACAAATAGAATAATAAAAGACTGAACCGGTCTGGGGTTTGTTCTATCCTTTACATTTAAAGGGGGGCTCCACTGCAGATGTCAGAGCCTTGTAGGCACACTATCCTAATGGACAAGCTGGTCCTCACTCATAAAGACTGAAACATAAAAAATATATAAAAATAACAGCTAATAAAATCTTAAAAGGGCAGTTCCATCCCTGGCTTCTTAAAGGGGTATTCCCATCTCAGACAATGGGGGCATATCGCTAGGGTATGCCCCCATTGTCTGATAGGTGCGGGTCCCACCTACAAAGAGAAAATGAACGGAGGGCGCATGCTCAGCGGCCCTCTATTCATTTGTATGGGGCCGCCGAAAATAACTGGATCGGCTATTTGTCAGCCCCATAGAAATGAATTGGAGCGGTGGCCGTGCATGCGTGGTGCGCTTCTATTAACTTCTATGGGAGCAGCGCCTGGTGGTGGACGGACCCTGGGAAATCCGGGGTCCTCCAGCCACAGCGCTCCCAGCTCCGTTCTCGTAGAGGACCTGCACCTATCGGACAATGGGGGGATATCCTAGCGATATGCCCCCATTGTCTGAAATGGGAATACCCCTTTAAGGCCCCCAAACACATAAGAAATGTTGGCCTAACCCACCAATTTCCGACAGTCTTATGTGTATGGCGGCCTCTTGACTGTCCCCGACATGTTGGAGGACAGAAGGATCAATTACCTTGAATTGTAGTGACCAGTCCTTTAGTTTTCAGGGGAGATAAGTTGATACCAGAGCAGTCTGGCACATGAACACTTGGCCGGGTCTACATGTATGGTGGGGAGTCAGAAAGAACAGGGGTCGGCCAGATATGTGTGCAATCAACAGCTGTTGAAGGTGTACGGGCAAGAAGAGTAAGTTCGGCATTCAGCAGGATCAGCACTTTGTGGATGCTGAGGCGTCTAGATAAATTTTGATTTGACCTGGAGTTACTTAAAGGGCATCTGTCAGCAGTTTTGTACCTATGACACTGGCTGACCTGTTACATGTGCACTTGGCAGCTGAAGACATCTGTGTTGGTCCCATGTTCATATGTGTCCGCATTACTGAGAAAAATGAGGTTTTAATATATGCAAATGAGCCTCTAGGAGCAATGGTGGCATTACCATTACAGAGAGAGGTGAGGCCATTGCTCCTAGAGGCTCATTTGCATATACTAAAACATCATTTATCTCAGCAATGTGGACATATATGAACATGGGACCAACACAGATGTCTTCAGCTGCCGAGTGCACATGGAACAGGTCAGCCAGTGTCATAGGTACAAAACTGCTGACAGATGCCCTTTAAGAGCACGGACCAGTACTCAGAATGTGGAAAAAAACATGGCAACTCTGCAACCGCATAAACAAGAGATACATCAGCCTCCACCTCGTAAATGGAACTGGATCAGTTATGTATTGTTCTAGACCTTTTGCTGTTGATCACATATATAAATATGTTTGTATTGGTGCAAATATTGATCGATCAGGTTTATATTAAACAAAGTATAATATGACATAATTGTTCAGAATTTCCCATTTAATGAAGCTCCTATTTTGTAATTGACTCGTTTGAATAAAACATTATAATGAGTGAGTTTTGTTTTTCTAGTTCTTTCAGTACAGATGACATCTAGCACATACGGACATCACCGGGGTCCCCTTCTCATTACCCACCGTCATTGCCTATAGTTTCCTGCTTTGGAGGACCCATCAACACCGTGTGCTACTAGGTCACCCATTAATGTTAATAGGCAGGGTGTAGTACTACATTTCTCCTGCAGAGGCCACTGCAGGTAATCTCGTCAGTACAGTGATGATCAGCTGATCATGAAGGCACATGCCTTTCTCATAGTTGTTCAGTGGCTGCCAAACCCTGGTTTTCCCTTGGTAAAAATAACTTGTCTATGCCCAGTTTTAACCACCCATGGTCATTAGTGGGCTGGAACCATATCGTCTTTAGCGATGAGTCCAGGGATTCTTCGACGGTTGGGTTTGAATATGGAGGCCTCGGGGTGAGCGCTTCAATCTTGCCTTTGCTGTGGAGAGACACACTGCCCCAATCTGTGGAGCCATCGCATACCTCAGTCGGTCACTCCTAGTAGTGATATGAGGGACACTTAACAGTTCAGTGATATCTACAGGACATCCTGGTGCCACATGTGTTTCTCTCATGGCAGGTCGCCCACCTGGTATAGTTCAGTAGGATGATGCTCACCCGCACACAGCAAGGGTTTCCCAGGAATGTCTCCTCCAGATTACAACACTTCCTTGGCCGCCCGGTCACCAGATTTATCACCGATCCAGCATTTATGGGACAAACTAGGACACCAGCGTCAGCAACCCACGAGTGTCCAGGATCTACAGGCCCAGCTACATCATCTGTGAGCAAAACAGTATCTCATCTTGTATCCAGGCTAGAGGCCGTATCTCATCTTGTATCCAGGCTAGAGGTCGTATCTCATCTTGTATCCAGACTAGAAGCCATATCTCATCTTGTATCCAGGCTGGAGGCCGTATCTCATCTAGTATCCAGGCTAGAGGCCGTATCTCATCTTGTATCCAGGCTAGAGGCCGTGTCTCACCTTGTATCCAGGCTAGAGGTCGTATCTCATCTTCTATCCAGGCTAGAGGCCGTATCTTATCTTGTATCCAGGCTAGAGGCTGTATCTCATCTTGTATCCAGGCTAGAGGCCGTATCTAATCTTGTATCCAGGCTAGAGGTTGTATCTCATCTTGTATCCAGACTAGAGGCCGTTTCTCACCTTGTATCCAGGCTAGAGGCCGTATCTCATCTTGTATCCAGGCTAGAGGCTGTATCTCATCTTGTATCCAGGCTAGAGGCCGTATTTCACCTTGTATCCAGGCTAGAGGTCATACCTCATCTTGTACCCAGGCTAGAGGCCGTATCTCATGTTGTATCCAGGCTAGAGGCCGTATCTCATCTTGTATCCAGGCTAGAGGCCGTATCTCATCTTGTATCCAGGCTAGAGGCCGTATCTCATCTTGTATCCTGACTAGAGGCCGTATCTAATCTTGTATCCAGGCTAGAGGCCGTATCTCACCTTGTATCCAGGCTAGAGGCCGTATGTCATCTTGTATCCTGAACTAGAGGCTGTATCTCATCTTGTATCTAGGCTAGAGGCTGTATCTTACCTTGTATCCAGGCTAGAGGTCGTATATCATCTTGTATCCAGGCTAGAGGCCGTATCTCATCTTGTATCTAGGCTAGAGGCCGTATCTCATCTTGTATCCTGACTAGAGGCCGTATCTCATCTTGTATCTAGGCTAGAGGCCGTATCTTACCTTATATCCAGGCTAGAGGTAGTATCTCATGTTGTATCCAGGCTAGAGGCCGTATCTTACCTTGTATCCAGGCTAGAGGTCTTATATCATCTTGTATCCAGGCTAGAGGCCGTATCTCATCTTGTATCTTAGGCTAGAGGCCGTTCTCATCTTGTATCCAGGCTAGAGGCCGTATCTCACCTTGTATCCAGGACTAGAGGCCGTGTCTCACTTGTATCCAGGCTAGAGGCCGTATCTTATTGTATCCAGGCTAGAGGCCGTATCTCATCTTGTATCCAGGCTAGAGGCCGTATCTCATCTTGTATCCAGGCTAGAGGCCAGTATCTCACCTTGTATCCAGGCTAGAGGCCGTATCTCACCTTGTATCCAGGCTAGAGGCCGTATCTCATCTTGTATCATCTTGTATCCAGGCTAGAGGCCGTATCTCCTTGTATCTTGTATCTCTGCTAGAGGCCGTATCTCACCTTGTATCCAGGCTAGAGGCTGTATCATCTTGTATCCAGGCTAGAGTAATCTTGTATCCAGGCTAGAGGCTGTATCTTATCTTGTATCCAGGCTAGAGGCCTTGTATCTCGTATCTTGTATCGGCAGGCTCAGAGGCTAGAGGCCGTATCTCATCTTGTATCCAGGCTAGAGGCCGTATCTCACCTTGTATCCAGGCTAGAGGCAGTATCTCATCTTGTATCCAGGCTAGAGGCTGTATCTCATCTTGTATCCAGGCTAGAGGCCGTATTTCAATCTTGTATCCAGGCTAGAGGCCGTATCTCATCTTGTATCAGGCTAGGCAGTATCTCATCTTGGCCGTATCTCATCTTGTATCCAGGCTAGAGGCTATATCTCATCTTGTAATCCAGGCTAGAGAGGCTGTATCTCATCTTGTATCCAGGCTAGAGCCGTATCTCATCTTGTATC
>ONZH01028450.1:0-14039 GCA_900303285.1 Rhinella marina | reverse complement strand
CCGAGCATTTTAGTGCTCGCTCATCTCTAGTGATAAGCCACAAATTCCCAAACTTACCCTAAATTAAATGGGTAAATAAAACATAACATTTATTAGTTTAAACTTCTAAAATTGCTACTACACATCAGAGCAATTGTACCCTATGACTAAAACTTGCTCACAGGACGTGTGATTGATAGTACACATATAAACAGGGGTACTGGGTGTGCACTACCACTGTCAACCCCTGACTACTGTTTTGACTGGCGTCTTTTCCAATAGTGCCTACACTGCACTGACTAAATATTTCAATCACACAACTTTAGAGCTGTTTAAAAACGCTAACCACTGCCCCCCAACATGTTTCGCTAAAACAATGGCTTTATCTGGGGTAACGGGCAGTAATGGTCAGTAAAGCTGTACAGGACCTCTAAATAGACCTATTCTCCACCTCCTAATTTTCAATCACCAATAAATGTTGGTCATCAACCAGATGACTTACCTATGTGATGGTACACACCAATGGGAAACAGTGCCGGCGTTAAGGTAGATTGTGACAGGTTTATGCTGACAGAAGGGAGGTGCTATGATGTGGTGCGCAGGAAAAACCTGCGCACCAACTTGGAAGGTAAGTGAACTTCTCTCGGCACTCCAGTGTACTGCACAGCTTATCTATCCTGTATTTTGCTACTGTGCTGATTCTTTAAAAAGTATCCACTTATCAGTGCTTCATTTCCACTATATGAACACAATATCAGCAAAATGCCTTTATGTTATTAAATACAACATTGTTGAGCACTTAAAAGAATGGTTCATAAGCAAAATACTGGCATAATTATTGATATTAATTACATTAATGCAGATAATGTACTGCCTTAATTCTTCATCAGTATATTAGCAGCCGCAATTGCAACATTGTAATAATAATGACAACAGGGAAAAACTACAGCTTAATCTCTATATCGCATATGGTATACAGAGATCTGCAAGATTATGTCACTGGCACTCCAAGCTAATAAAGGAGAGATGAATAGGATAATATTGAAAGTAAATATAAAAAATAAAAAACCTTTATTAGTAAATAGTTCTTATATTAAAAGGTATCTTATAAGCATTAAAAGGACATACACTCTCAGTGTTCTAAATACCGTATGTTATCCTAAATAAGCTTTAAACTACATTCATAAGTGCATTCAAGTGAACATGTGATGTTCCCATAATTATAATTATAGAAATGAGGCAAATGTAAAGCCTTCATTAAGACCTTTAGGACTAAGGCTATCCAGCCTATATATCCACTCCCTCCTCCTGACGAAGCCTTTCCAGTGCGAAACGCGCGTTGAGGATTTGCCTTGTGGGTTGCGTGGTGGTTCTCCTGCCTCATCATGTCATTGGGTAAGTGATATTTTTCCTGTCTGACCAGGCATTTAAGATAGTTTACGGCTTATATAGGACATTCTAGGTAATTTTTCCTAGCTGACCTGTGCTTGATGCAGCGACAGGTGGCATTTTGTCTTGGTGTATAGATTACCATTAATATATGTAGGACAATAAGTCCAATGTTTTTGAGCACCAGATTTGGAGATTGATAGCACCTACTGATATGTTTTACATCTAGTTTGGCAGGATTACCACCACCACCCATGCCTCCCATTTACACTGTATGACTCTCCATTTTTTGTACTATATGGTCTTGACTTTATTATTTGATACTTTTGTATAAATTATTTTGTGGTAATAAAAGTGGTATATATTTTTTTTTTATATTCTCTTTTGTTGAGCATTTTTTGCTGACTTCTAGTGTGAAGTGGCATCTGTGGTATGTGATTTATGCAGTATTTGCTCTAGGTTATTATTGTGAGGTAATCGTGGTTTGTATAAATCCACTTAGTCTTATTTTGTAATAAAGTTTTGTCTAGGTTCCCTCTCCTAGCTCCTAAGGTTCTCTTACTTACACCCCAAAATTTGAGGCAGAACAGGTCTCCATCGTGGCATTGTCTAACATGTCTTGAGATAGTAGTGTCTGCTTTCGTTCTGATACTGCTAATATGCTGGCAAATTCTTCTCCGGAATTCTTGAACCGTTTTGCCAACATACAGTTTAAGGGTTAGTGAACTCTTTGGTCTTTTGAACATACTGACAAAAGGTACAATTACCACATGGGAAAGTACCCACCACATTTGATTTTAACCAGGTAGTCGAGTGGGGATAGGAATTGAAAAGTGACTATGTACAAGCTGATCTTTAAGGTTGTCTCCTCTTCTGTACGTTATGCTAGGAAAGGTAGTTAAAGCCTCTCTCAGATTGGTGTCTGCCCTCAAAATGTGCCAATGTTTTTACAAAATATTTTTAACTTTTTTGAAATATGAGTCATAAGTCCCAATACATCTCACCATTTGTGATGATGAATTGGTGAGTTTGTCTTTCAGCAGATCTCTGCGATTTGTCATTCTTACTCTATGATATGCTCGATGCAGCGTTTTCTTGGGATACCCCCTCTCTCTGAATCTATTGTTACAGAATGTTACATTCTTTCTGAAAACTGATCTCATCTGAGCAATTTCTGCGAGCCCTGATATATTGCCCTATGGGTATCCCTTTCTTTAGGGATGAAGGATGAAAACTATCCCAATGTAAGACGTTATTTGTTGACGTCAATTTACGGAATGTTTCTGTTTGGATGCTGCCACCAGAATCCACCGAGCTCCGAAGGTCCAAAAAAGTGAGGGAGTCATTATGGATTTCTGAGGTAAATTTCATCCCTATATCATTATTATTAACTTGTGAAACAACTTGTGAAAACAAATCAGTAGTGCCCATCCAAAGAATAAAACATCGTCTATTATCTACCCCAGAAACTGATGTGTTTAACGTAATCTGAAAAGAGGTCCATGAAACAATGGTAGCCTCCCACCACCTCTAAACAAAGATTAGCATAATCTGGTGCACATTTACTTCCATCGAAGTTCCAATTAACTGAAGATAAGTGTCCATCAAAAAGAAAATAATTGTGTGTAAGTAGAAAACGCAAAGTGTAAGAATAAATTTATTATGAGCAGTGAACTGAGTATTTTGTGACAGAAAAAAGGCAACTGCCCCAATACCCAAGTCGTGTCGGAATATTAGAATAAAGGCATTCAATGTCCAAACTGGCCAGCTGGTGTTGCTAGTAACCTGGATCTCTTTATTCTGGTGACAGCATCTTTGGTATCTTTGATGTAAGAAGAACAAATGCAGAGATAAACTGATCGACATATTCACTGATTGGTTCAGTTAAACTGTTGTTGCCCGAGACTTATGGTCTTCCAGGCACTCTGTGTATTTTTAGGAATGTTATATAGTGTGGGCAATAGTCGGATGTGAATTGTACACAGAATTTGAATTCATCTTTAGAAATAGGGTATTATCTCTGGCCTGGGAAAGTATGGCCAATTATATTCAATTAAGAAACCTTATGTTGGATTACTTTTAAGACACTTGTAAGTGTTATTATCTTTTAGTAACTTAATCACCATTATTCCTTATAGATGGCAATTAGAGATGCAGCGAAATCATTCAAAAATTATTCACCGAACATTCGCCGGAAGTTTTCCTAAGAATTCGTATATTCGACGAATAGATTAGTTGTATTGCGTACAAAATATACGCTATTATGTGCTTTAGCGAACATTCACGCACTAATAACAAACGTACAGTTAAAAAATGTACGCAACTCTTAGAAGACGTACGCATGAGCGTACAAATAGCTTACGAATCCTCGCGTACTATTGGTCTACTCGATTACGTAATACGCAGGCACGTACAACGAGAGGCCGCGGCGTGCACTCCTCAGAGCAGAGCGAATATTTGAAAATGGCATCCAGACGATCCTCATCATTTAGCTCTGCTGCACAGCTGAAATACATAGTCCGGCTGATGGACCGCCAGGATTACGATTTACGATGGCACACACCGCCACCCGAACCAGCATAAAAAGGAGGTGATCCAGCAGGTGATCCGAGGCTTGCGACATCGTTTTGACACCTTGCGGACCCCGGGCCAGATCCAGTGTAAATGGTCAGATCTGAAATCGCCCTCAGAGGCAGTATGTATATTTGAGGTAGATGGCTATGGGCATAGTACAATCATCCACAATACTATAAAGTGAATATGAGGACCCTGTAAAGAAATACACACAATGGGCAACATACTTGAAAACGTTGCTGAAAGGTAAAACATTAGTGCAAACAATCCAGTGCAAACAATATAGTGCAAATACATTATATGTATAATGTAAACATTTTAAATATCACCTACCTAGTCTGGTCACAGACACGTTTAAGACTCTTTTCTTCTTTCTGACGCTTGTCATAGAACTGGAGCAGAGTCCCAAACTCAGTTGCAATTTGTAATCCACATAGGTAAAATTGTAATCCAAATGGGTAAAAAAATTGCAGCAAAGGTTCCTTAACCACTTCAGATCTGGGCCATCCTGACCAGGCCTAATTTTGCAAATCTGACATGTGTCACTTCATGTGGTAATAACTTTGGAACGCTTTTACTTATTCAAGCGATTCTGAGATTGTTTTCTCATGACACATTGTACTTAAAGTTAATGGTAAATTTGAGTTGATAAGTTTTAATTTTATTTATAAAAAAATCCAAAAGTTAACGAAAATTTGAAAAAATTCACTGTTTTCTAAATTTGAATCTCTCTGCTTTTAAGACAGATAGTGATACCCCATAAAATACTTTTTAATTTACATTCCCCATATGTCTACTTTATGTTGACATCATTTTGGTAGTGTCATTTTATTTTTTTTAGGACAGTAGAAGGTTTAGAATTTTAGACGCAAATTTGCAAAATAAACTTTTTAAAGGACCAGTTCAGTTCTGAAATCACTTTATACATAATAGAAACCACATATAGTACATAATAGAAACCACACATAAATTACCCCATTTTAGAAAATACACCCCTCAAACTATTCAAAACTGGTTTTAGAAATGTTGTTAACCCTTTAAGTATTCCACAGGAATTAAAGCAAAATAGATGTGAAATTTCAAAATTTCACTTTTTTTTTCAGATTTTCCATTTTAATCATTTTTTCCTGTAACACATCAAGGGTTAAACAACAAACAAACACCTCAATATTTTATTACCCCGATTCTGCAGTTTGTGGTCGCACTGTTACGAACTGTTATTTGGAGATATGCCAGGGCTCAGAAGGGGAGGAGCAGTATCTGCATTTTCTAACATGGAATTTTCTTGTCATGGTTTTAGAAGAGATAACTTTTTAATTTTTGTTTGTGGACTGAGCTGCGTGAGGGCTTATTTTTTGCGGGACAAGCTCTGCTTTTTATTGGCACCATTTTCGGGTACATCCGGCTTTCTGATCACTTTTTTAATCTAATTTTTGGGAGGTTAATTTAAAAAAAAAGCAGTTTAGGGACATTTTTCTATATTTTTTTTTTTACACCGTTCACATTGATGGGGTAGATCATGTGATATTTTTGTTAGAAGCCAGTTGTTTACGGATGCAACGATACCAAATATGTCTATGTTTTATTTTTTTACGTTTTACACAATAAGAGCATTTTTAGAAAAAAAAATTTTAAGAGCCATTTTTTTTCATTTTTCTGGCTATGATCTTGTGTGGGGGCTAATTTTTTTGGGATGAGGTGACGTTTTTATTGCTACCATTTTGGGATGCATACGACTTTTTGATTGTTTGATATTATGTCTTTTGGTAGGTGAGGCGACAAAAAAAAGCTGTTTTGGCATAATTTTTATTAGATTTTTTTTACGCAGTTCACTTGATGGGTAGATCATGTGATTTTTATAGAGCCGGTCATTGTGGACGCGGTGATGCCAAATATGTCTATTTTATTTATTTATTTTTATTTGTAACATTTTTTTAATGACATATTTGGGGGAAAATTTTTTTTTTTTTATATGTGATTTTTTAAATTTTTTTTTTATAATACTCTATTTTTTTTAATTGTTTTATTTTTTATTTTACACTTTGTGTCCCCCATAAGGTCATACAAGACCTCAGGGGGACATTTAACTTCACTTATTTTTTATTTTTTTTTTTACACTTGATTTCTCCTGTAACTGGTGCAAGACATAGTTATCCCCAGTTACAGGGGAAATACATCCCCAGAGAGGCTGTACAGCATAATACTATGCTGTACAGCCTCAGTGCAGGGCTGATTCTGGTCTATGAGAGACCCGGCAGCTCCTGCATGCTCTTGGCCCCGGCGATCACGTGACCGCCGGGCCGGAACAGGAAAGCGCTTATACAGCGATCTATCAAGGCAGGGCCCCTGGGAACGGTCCCTGCTTCTCTTTGGGGTACCCTGCTGTCCCTGACAGCAGGTACCCCACTGTGCAGCTGCACGGTTAGAGTCCAGCTGCTATCTCTGAATGGACGTTCAGAAACGTCATTCAGAGATAGATAACCACTTCCCGGACGTTTAATATCCTATGGGCGGACGGGAAGTGGTTAAAAAACGTTCTTTCAAGGGGCTTCCCAATAACCTGAAAAGGGGGAAAAAAGGGATGAGGCGCACGTCTGTGCAACTTGGTTAAAGCAGCCTCGGGGACCCATAGAATTTTGACGAAGGGAGTAGTCCTTCCGTGGCGGAGCAGGAACTCCTGCTGCCTCCGCCGTGTCAGCCAGCGGAGTGAACACCTCAGCGGCACCTCAACCGACTTCTTAGGCTGCCCGACATATTGAGAGACGTAGATCTCCTCTGGTTCCTTCTCCCTCATAGGGGGTCGGTGCCCCCACCCCATGCCTCCCCAGTCAGGACGCTCGGCTGTGTCGCCTTATTAATTTCCTGAGTTTGCCTCGTCTTCCTCACGCGCTGGAGAAGGGGGCGGGGCTACCAGGGAGGAGTCTGCATCGCACATCAATGAAATTCGTACGCAACAGCATATAGAGTAACTTATACGTAGCAATAGCGTATAATTGATAGGACAAACTACGTAGCGAATGCGTACAAAGCCGAAGCGAAGCACCTAATATTCGGATTCGCTTTGCAGCTAAAAAAATCCCAAGATTCGATACGAATCAACAAATCGACGAATCGATTCACTCATCTCTAGTGGCAATGTTCATGACAACGACATTTGCCACCCTTATCAGATGGCTTTATAATAATTTCTCTTATTTTGCTGTAACTCTTGCAAAGTTAAGATTTCATCTTGATCCAAATTGGTGTCAACGTCACCTTGACACTCTGGTTAATTTTTTAAGATCTCTAGTAACAAGGTCCACAAATGTTTTCTATGTTGCCATATTGTGAAAATGGTGGCCTATATTTCAATCTGGGTTTTAAAGTTGACAAAGGTGGTTCCAAGCTAGTTATACCCATAGTGTTTTCCTTCTTCAGTGTCTCCAAAGTTGCAATGGCCTCAATTTAATTTCTTTCTTGATTCTTGGGATTTCTTTAATTCTGTACATGTGTTTTATGCAATGCTAATTTTCTGGCAAAAAGATTCACATCTTTTTACCAAACAGTCAAAGATGGGTGTAGGTGTAAAAAGAAATACCTTTTCCTAGGACTTTATAATGTCTGTCTTCTAAATAAAAGGAAGACAGATTAATTATCTGAGGTCCTGAGATATCACCTGTATTTACATTTTTATCCCATAGGCCCACTTCTCTCGATCTCTCAATTGAATGCCTTGTTCCTAAAAAAAGAGGTCAAACTTGTTTGACTTAAATGTGGAGTAGGAGTAGTCTTAACATTCGTCGCTGTGCCAATAGCATAAGCTCACAACCAAAAACAGAAGATGAGGGGACTTGAACGTTGGTATTTTGAGTCATAGCTTTTACCATTGGGTACATTGGGTGTAGGCCCACTTGCTGTATTTTGACATGCTGCACTATTTATTTATACTAGTTACTTGCTGTATGTGGCTGTGGGGCTTTTCTCTGTGTATAGCCTGATTTACTTTTATTATTCTTACATTTGGTACCTCCCTGTCCTGGGAAGTACTCCTGGTCATGCTCTCCTCTGACCCAGAATATCAGATTCTGAGATGTCAGTGTACCCTCCCCTGGATCTTGAATCTCCCAATTGTTTTGTATCAAAGGGCAGATTCCTTGTCTTTGGTAATATATATTTGGCCTGTCTCAAAGTCCCTTTTGTCTCTGATGTATTTCCTATGCTTGCGTTCTTTAATTTCAACCTGCAGTGATTCTATATTTTTCTGTAACGTTGTTCACAGTTATTTAAAATCAGAATGTGCCCTGAAGGTCTGTATTTCACTGATTTCCTGTTCTAGTTGTGCGGAAATTTTATTAAAGGCACCTTTTTCGTAATCAAGTAATCTCGGTTAGTAGCTGTTGCCAGCCTTTAATTAAATCAGGATCTTCTTTGTGTGAGTTAGGGGTGATATTAATCCTCATCCCCCTATAGACTATGCCCTACTGGACACACCGTATTTTTTCGCCCTATAAGACGCACCAGCCCATAAGACGCACCTAGGTTTTAGAGGAGGGACAATAAGAAAAAAATATTTTTCATTAAACCTCAGGTCAGACCACCAATCAGATGCCCAATGTTAATCAGACCTCAGCTCCAATCAGACTCCCAATGTTAATAAGTCCCCAAAAAGACCTCGGATCAGACCCACAATGTGAATGACCCCCAATCAGACCTCAGATAAGAGCCCCATGCCTCTTATCAGTCCCCATTGCCTCATATCAGCCTCATTGCCTAATATCAGCCCCCATGCCTCTCATATTGACCCCCAGCTGCACCCATTGCCTCATATTAGCCCCCAACAGCCGTCATTGCCTCATATTAGCCCCCATATGCCCTCATTGCCTCATTTCAGCCCCCAGTAGCCCCTATTTCCACTCATATTAGCCCCTAGCACCTCAGTTCAGCCCCCCAGCAGCTCCCTTTGCCACAGGTCAGCCCCCAGCAGCCCCCTTTGCCTCAGGTCAGCCCATTGCCTCATATTTAATAAAATAAAAAGTGACAGTGACAGAGCATGCTCGCTCAACACTACTGATAAAACCTTTATCTTACATACCAATTAAACTAAATGACCCTGTCCAGGGAAGGGATAAATCAATTGAAAGTAACACAATTGGCTGATAAGCCACAAATTCCCAAACTTGCCCTAGACCAAATAAAATGGGGTAAATAAAACATAACATTTATTAGTTTAAACTCCTAAAATTGCTACTACACATCAGAGCAATGCATTTTTCACTGAAGCTCTAGTCACTTCTATAGGGCCAGGGCTGCGTGAAAAACGCCAGAAATATAGGAACATGCTGTGTTTTTTCACGCAACACAAAACTGATACGTGAAAAAAACACTCATGTACACAGACCCATTGAATGAATGGATCAGGATTCAGTGCAGGTGCTATGCGTTCACGTCACGCATTGTACCTGTGAGGAAAACTTGCTTGTGTGAAAGGGGCTTTATAGATCTCACACATCCCCTATATTAAAAGAATTTTTGTCCTACTACAGAAAGACGGATGCCAAAGGGGTGTTCTAAATTTTTTAAAAATTGCCAGTGTAACAGACACACTCCACAGAAGAATTTACTCGTCTACAACAGTTAAGACTAGTTTCACAGTAGCGACAGCCTTCTCCAGCAGGCTGTTCCAGCGGGTGAACAGCCTGCCGGATCCGACATGTCGTAGTTTTATTCCGGCCACCTTTCAACATGTTTGCTGTGCTGTGGCCGGAACATGAATGGGGCTGGAGCGGAGTTCCAGCAGTACGCGTGCACTAGCAGCAGCTGTCCTGAATTTGGTGGTGCATGTGTTGCTTTAATGTAATGAGGAGGCGGTAGAGGAGGAACCGTGGTAGGAGGAGGAGAAAAGTGAAGGCACGAGAAACTTCCAGCAATCCTCGTTGGAGGTAGCACATGCACCAAACCGATGTCCGCCTCAGGCCCAGCCACCACTACATTTACCCAGTGGGCAGTTAGCATCCCTGCCAGCACTTACTGGTCCACATGTCGGTGGTTATGTGGACCCTACTACTGATGGCGTTGCACAGCGCACACCTGATTTTTTTCCGCCAATTGTGCAGAGCAGGGATAGCCCACCTTGAAAAGTAGTGGCGGCTGGGAACCACGTACCCTGGGAAAGCTGCTGTCTATACATATTTAAAACTGTCCATCTCCACCAGACAGAATGGCAGCATTTCAAAGGCCAGCAGTTTTGAAATGCTGGCATACAGGGCAAGGGCTCACGGGTGGGTAGGGAGGTACTTCCTCTTTCTCTCGAGTGTTTGTGGGATGGACGGATGAACACATGGGACAGTGTGAGCATGCTGGGTGACAGTGGTGGTGGTGTGTCTGTTTGCGGGGTGGCAGGCGCTCCTGTCGCTCCAAAGGGGGAGGAAGAGGTCGAGATCGCAGCAGAAGAGGGAGCAGGAGGAGCCTCTGATCATTCATGGTTTTTGAGGTGTCTACTCCACTGCAACTTGTGCTTTGTGGTTAGATGCCAGATCCTGCAGGTGGTGCTCAGGTTGAGAACATTTATGCCTCGATTCAGGCTCTGATTGCACAGCATGCAAACCACCAGGGGCGTTGCTAGGGTCTCAAAAGATCCGGGGCCCACCCCTGCTATACAGCAGCACATACCTCACATCCAGTGCCTCCAGGTGACGTCTCCTCTGATGTAGATCTTCTCTGTCATCATCTTCTCCATTCAGCCCGGGCAACTTCTCTCAGCAGCTCCTCGTCTCTGCAGAGTGTGACACACAGACATCTTGGCTTCCTCACATTTCTATCATTATCCTCCAACCTGGAGTCCCCACAGCCTTATCCTGCTGCTCACTGTGCCCCCCAAAACCTCCAAATACTATCCAGAAGAAATAATAGTGCCCCCCATAGTAATAGTCCTACTAATAGTAATTCCCTCATTAGTAACACTGCACCCTACAGTGACCCCAGCACTGATAATGCTCCCCAAGAGTGCCTCTATTAGTAGAAGAGTCATCCAGTATTAGGGTGCATTCACACGAACGTATTTTTCATCCGCGTCCAATACGCAACTTTTGCGGACCGGACATTCCTCTCTATCTACAGCCCCCTCCAAATACAGTTCCATGTAAATATCACTCCCTCTGACAGCCACCTTCATCATGCAGTCCCATGTAAATAACATCACTCCACGCCACAGTCCAATGTAAATAAGGCTACTTTCACACCAGCGTTTTTGCTGGATCCGTCATGATAATACAACTGATCAGTTTCTTCATGCGGACACCAAAACGCAGCAAGCAGCGTTTTAGTGTCTGCCTCCAAAACGGAATGCTGACTGAACTGAAGCAAAACTGATGCATTCTGAACGGATCCTTTTCCATTCAGAATGTATTAGGACAAAACTGATCAGTTTTGGACCATTTATGAGAGCCTGTGACGGATCTCACTAATGGATCCTGCAAACGCAAGTGTGAAAGGAGCCTAATGCTAGTTTCACACCTGCGGCAGGGGACTCCGGCAGGCTGTTCCAGTGGGTGAACAGCCCGCCGGATCCGTGCTGCCGCTGGTGCACATGTGGGGCCAGAACTACGCTCCAGCCCCATTCACTGTAATGGGGGAGGGCCACAGATCCGGCCACAGCATGGTAAACCCTGCCGAGAGGCGGCCGGAACAAAAGTACAACATGCTGTGAGTCACATGCCGCAGGTGTGAAAGTACCCTAACAGAACCCTGACAAGTCACTCCAACACACAGTCCCATGATAACATCCCTCCCTTCTGCCTAACATACAGTCCCAGTTAAATAACACAACTCCCAGCATCCCTTGATCTCCCTTCACTTACCTCTTCTGATGTAGCAGAGCTCACTGCAGCTTCTTCCACAAATTCTCCTCTTCAGTTTAGAAGACAGGGGTTGAAAAGGACCTGCGATGATGTCGCAGTCATGTGACCAGTGCAGGATTGTACAGTACTGATCACATGACCTGTGATGTCATCATAGGTCCTACATATCTTGCAGTATGTTCGATTCAATTGTACTGAGGTCCTGAGGACCGCAATACAATTGTGTCTGTTTACGGCAGGACATTCGGGGCCTGGAGAAAACATCAGGGCCCAGGCTCCGAATTTTAGCCTAGAACACCCTGCAAACCACCGTGTCTTGTGTCAGCACTGCCTAAGAATCTATGCCAGGGAACTCCTTTGCGCGGCATTATGTCTCTTGGCACATTGGGCTGTAGCAGGCATACTGGGGTGGGGACGGCCGCTTTGCTTTTGCATCCTGCTCCCTCTTTTGTAGTGCAGCGGCACTGTGTGACCCCCTCCTCTTCCTCCGAACTGCACAAATCACAGGCATGATGTGGATGCCATGTGAAGTCTAGGACATATCATCTTTAGTTTCAATAATCTTTATTGTTTTTTTCAAATATATATTGTAACACATTTAGGCACATCTGATATCAGACGTGTCCCATTTCAGAACTGAAGTACACAAACGATATGCATAGCAATGTTGTCATATAAGTAGTTGTGCACTGCTGATATATAGATATAGATAGACAGTCAAAAACAGTTAAAATGATAACAAAATAAAAACATAAAACAGAATATAACAAGCCAGATGCACAGACAGGTCTATTCCCAACCATTACATTACAGAGATATGTTTATCTAATCCAGGACAGTTGAACACAGGTGGATTAGTTCCTAGATCCATATTTGCTTTTGAACCATAGATGCCATGTCCGCTGTAGAGATTTAAACAACATGATGGAAGGAGTTAATGCTCTCTCATTTTAGCATGTTGTGGTGATAGTACATAGTACCTCTTCCATTGAGGTGGCTAGCAGTTCTTTCCAATGTCTAGTGAGTACTAATTTAGCTGTCACTAAGATCTTGCAACAAAATATCCTACCATTCCTCGGTATTTTATCCAGATCTAGGAATAACAATGCCATATGCCATAATGCCATACCCAGGATAGAGGACAAAATCTGAAAGATTTCAATCCAATAGCTCTCAATTTTAGGACAGGACCATAGAATATGTTTCAATGTTCCCACCTGACCACATTGTCTCCAGCATAGCGGGGGAGTCGTAGGATATATTCTATGCAATTTGTCAGGGGTCATATACCATCTAAGGAACGTTTTCATTGCTGCTTCATAGTGTTAACTACATTTACATGCCAAGTTGACTGTGCGTAAAGCAGATTACCATTGTTTCGACTCAAAAGAACACCCCATATCCTTTTTCCACAACTTATATGGCTGGGATTTGCAGAAGGAAGAGTGGGAGTCAATTAGGCCATAAATATGTTGCAAGATCTTAGTCTCCCTTTGAAGAAGAATTAATGTTTGAGGGTGACCCGCATTAATACCGTGGTGTTGACCATTAAAGGGAGTCTGTTGCCTCATTTTCACCTATATAACTAACAGCAGTGCCCCACAGAAGATTGCATACACATTCCAGACATACCTATGTGCACTGTGTGTCTCAATTTCATGTCCAGAAAAAGCACTTTTATTCTGCTGGAAAACAGCTCCCAAGTGCCCAGCTGAAAGTGAAACTAAAAACAGCTTTCTCTCCCCACTCGATTTCTAACAGCTATATGTTCTCATATTCTGGATATAATGCTGTGATTTTGGTATCATTTTTATATCTGCTACCAATCCTAAGATATGAGCAGCTAAAGCAGCCCTCCACTCTTCAGTCTGGTTTGCAGCAGCACAGAGCGGACACTTGGGAGGTTTTCCAGCAGAATAAAAGTGCTTTTTTTCTGGACATGGAATACAGAACATAAAGTGCACACAGGTATGTCTGGGATGTGTATGCAGTTTCTGTGGGGCACTGCTGTTAGTTATATAAGTGAAAATTAGGTGACAGACTCCCTTTAAGGTAAAGAGTATTTACTTAATTGTTCAAAGATGCGTAACGATCCGTCATGATATAACTGGGAGATCTGCTTAATACTGTTCCCCACCCATTTCCAAACATCTAAACTCGGAATGTGAATACTCAAGTATTGCAGGGGTACTTTGTTCCAAGATGGTCGAGACTCTGCAGTTTTCAAATGAAAGTCCCTCCAACATGAAAGGTAGCTTGTGT
>ONZH01028449.1:0-24925 GCA_900303285.1 Rhinella marina | reverse complement strand
CATGTACATTATATTCTATGACAATTTGAAATTCTCAATGCACACGATGCGGATTGTTTTAGCGCAGATTTTGACCTGCGGTGCGGATTTTACAATCCGCAGCATGTCAATTTATTTTATTTTTCCTGTCCGGATTTCATGAGGATTTTCTCCATTCACTTGAAAAAAAATCCACACGCAAATCCGCATGCAAATCTGCACGCAAATCCGCACCAATTGGTGCGGATTTACCGCACGAATTTCACTGAGAACACCTGCGGATTTCAGTGCGGATTGTCCGCAGATAAATCCTGATCGTGTGCATTTACCCTTAGGGTTGCATAGGAATGAATGCAGAAGCAAGAATGGAGACCAATCAGCCAATCACAGCTCAATATGCAAATAGGCAGCACCATATATGGCACAGCATCCACACAGTGGAAAAGTCTTAGAGATATCTAGGCATAATATACAGGGGAGATTCCCCAGACCTGAGGATAAGTGGGCATTCACATGTCTGTTGTAAAGAGCCATGATCACAGGCCTCGGGGAAGCAATGGCAGAAGAGGGGTTAATCCGCCATTTTGGATTCTGTTAAACTGTGTCTATTTATGCTGAAAGAGACTTGCACCTGTGAGAATCACAAAATGGCCGCCGAGTCCCCATGTGTTAACAGACAGCATGGCCGTTTCGCCCCCTCAGCTGAGCGCAGAGTCAAACTTCAAGGGGCTTACCAGAGTGACTCTTAAAGGGGCAGTCCATCTTAAAGAGACAACCACTCTTAAAGGGGCAGCCACTCTTAAAAAGTCAGTCACTCTTAAAGGGGCATACACTCTTAAAGGGGCATACACTCTTAAAGGAGCAGTCACTCTTAAAGAGGCAGACTCTTAAAGAAACAGACACTCTTAAAGGGATAGTCTCTCTTAAGGGGGAAGTCCCTCTTAAAGGGGCAGCCACTCTGAATGGGACAGTCACTCTTAAAAGGGCAGCCACTCTTAAAGGGGAAATCGCTCTTAAAGGGATAGACACTCTTAAAGGGATAGCCACTCTTAAAGGGAAAGTCACACTTAAAAGGACAGTAGCTCTTAAAGGGGCAGACACTCTTAAAAGGGGCAGTCGCTCTTAAAGGGGCAGTCACTTTTAAAGGGGTAGCCGTTCTTAAAGGGGCAGTCACTCTTAATAAGTCAGTCACTCTTAAAGGGGCAGTCACTCTTAAAGGGGCAGTCACTTTTAAAGGGGCAGTCACTTTTAAAGGGGCAGTCACTCTTAATGGGGCAGTCACTCTTAAAGGGGCATACACTCTTAAAGGGGCATACACTCTTAAAGGGGCATACACTCAAAGTAGCAGTCACTCAAAAAGGGACAGTCACTCAAAAAGGGACAGTCACTATTAAAGAGGCAGCCGCTCTTAAAGGGATAGCCGCTCTTAAAGGGGCAGCCACTCTTAAAGGGGCAGCAACTCAAAGTGACAGTTACTCTTAAAGGGGCAGTTACTCTTAAAGGGGCAGACACTCTTAAAGGGGCAGCACTCTTAAAGGGATAGTTACTCTCAAAGGAGCAGAAACTCTTAAAGGGGCAGTCACACAGGGGTACTCTGGAAGTCACTGTTAAAGGTGCGCCCTTTTCAAGCACTATGTATTTTCTCCTGGAAATGCACATCTAGTTATTGCTTCTTCTCCCATTAATACTTGCGGTTTATAGCTTCAGTGTTGTGGTGGTGAGCAGCAGTTTGGTTTCAGCTGAGATCCTGGAGCCTCCATTTCTTCATTGAAAGATAAGTTTCCTTTTCCCTCCTGTTGTTTTGTTATTAGGCCTTAGGGAGACTCCTGTTCGTCCTTCCTTTTGGAGGAACAGGTAGACTCATTCCTGTCATTAGTTCCAGGGTCCTATAGGGTCAGTTTGCTGTTTAGGTTTCTGTGTATGAACTTTCCTACCTTTGAGGCCTGTTCATACTGGTAGATAGACAGGAATTGAACCAGGGTTTCCTGTAGGAGGTGTCCATCTTCCTTCCTTAGTTTCTAGGCCTAATCTCCTTTCCCTCCTACGCTTGGTTTGATTCCCCCCCACACCTGCGCTTGACACAGGGTCACTACCACTCCCATCCTCTGCAGAGGCTTCTCAGAGGCTTGCTGCATAAGATGAACTCCGTTTGGCATTTCCCAGCTGCTGCACTCTGAAGTGGTGGTGACTTTTCTATGTTACCATCTCTATGGAAGTCTGTGGGAATCACAGAAAGCAAAGTGTTACCTATCTGGCTCCTTCTGTAACTCCCACACATTTCAATATAGAGGCCAACTTAAGTGTGGGCACCTCTCCATTTAAGTTTATGAAGACTGCCTTATCTGGCAATCAGCCAATGGGGTCAAGAAATTTCTGTTCTCCAGATACGTGAGGGATACAGAGGTGGGACCTGCACTTACATGTTTGGTATTTAAGATATACACAGGGGTGCACCACCAATGAGGCCAGGTGAGGCAATCGCCTCAGGCAGCACTAGGTAGAGGAAAGAGGGGGGCAGCTGAAGGGCCATGGGCTGAAGGGAAGGGATTAGGTTAAGAAATTTGCAAAATATGTGCCATTTTCAGTTTTAGCCGCAGGCAGCAGAAAGGCTAGGTGCACCACTGGGTATACACAGTGAATATGTCCTAAAATGGGAAAAATTATATAAATGTATTTCAATTATTATTGTAAATATAGGGATTAAAAAGATGCAAAACTTGATTCAATAAGCAGAAAAATCACATTTACCATTGGACGCCATTGATCTAATATAACTTTCTGTAATACCATAGAGAATCACATACAATTTTGCAGTGAGATTTCATGCGGATTTTACCTCCCATGCGATACGTTCCTATGGATTATGACATTTACAATACTGGGGCTTTTATTTATAAAGTTAAAGGTAATCACAGTGAAATAATCTGAAGTTACATCAGTGGCGGCTAAATTTTATTGTGTTCATTGCTGGAAAATGTACAGATCACTGGTCATGTCAGAACAGACATAAAAAATCTGTCTCGGGGGAAAGCAATCACTGCACCTACTGTGATTGCCTCTGCACCTATGTACTCTGCCTGGAATAGTGATAGGAGCTAGCAATTGAACATACAGCTGTTTGCTCACATAACTTGTAACATAATGAAAAATGTAGGGAAAAAAACAATTAACCCCTTAGTGACCAATCTATTCTAGAAGCCATACCATTTTTTATTTCTTTACAACAGCTGTATGAGGGCTTGCTATTTTGCATGATGACATATGATTTAATAATTGCTTTGATTGACTTTTTGGGAAGAAGGATGTTGTATTGTATGACATTCACTGTTCTTGGTAAATAACGTGATAGTTTCATAGTTAAAGTTGGTCCAGATACAGCCATACCAAGGCTCGGACTGGCCCACAGGGGTACAAGTGAATCCCCTGGTGGGCCCCTAGTCTCCCACCCCCTGCACAAGTGGCACATAGCACAGTAGACTTATTGTACTACATACATATATATAATGTACAGCACCTGAAGCTGCCAATGTTCATATAAAAAACTTGATAGATTACTAAAGAAACTCCCCAGTTTATTATTATAGACACAATCAGAGCTGGGATGACTTCTAGGTATAGAGGCAAGCTGCCAGTATCCTCTTTTCCCCAGGAACTACCTTCTCAAAGTTACTGCAGAGACCCCCATATTCAATCATCTGGTAGAATCCTGCTGCTGTGTGAGCAGGTAATATTTGAATGTATCCGTATGGTGGACCCCCAAAATATATTTTACTGGTGGGCCCTAGGCACCCCAGTCCGACACTGGCCATACCTATTATGTGTAGGTTTTTTTTAAACATTTTTCCATTTTGTAACAAAAACCTGTCTTGGCACACATCCACAAAGGACATATTTTGTTGCAGATTTTTCCTCCACAAATCCTCAGTAAGTACACAGGATTTTGCTGCTGACTAGGAATGCGGATTGCTATGAATATTGCCCGTTGCCTTACAAAGGCAGAAATTCATACCATATGTCTAGTAATTTTTTTACATATTCATTGCAGACATCTTTTAAAAATCTCATCAGCTTTGCTGCTACTTCAAAATGCTGGAGACTTTCTGCACAGAATTTCCAGCACAAGCCACTGGCAAACCATAAGGATGTGTTTCCACATTTATGTTTTCTTTTAAATGGATTTAAAAAAATTAAGGTGCATTTACACAGCCCGAGAATCGGACAGATTACAGGGAATGACCATTCCTGAGAACGGTCGTTCGCGACAATCTGGCCGTGTAAATGTGCTTCCAATCACCCGATGAACGAGCGAAATGCTTGTTCATTGGTTGATCCTGTCGTTCATGCAGGCACCACTGATCATGGCTTCAGGGCAGCAGATCGTGTGGTCTGCACAGCAATCTGCTGCTCAGAAACCATGATTCTGTTTGTGGACATGGGTAAAGTCAGTTTAAAGAACATGATAAGCCTGCCTAAAAAGATTTGTTTTTAGGGCACATTGAAAGCTAAAGTTCGGAATAAACCTGATTGTCCAGGGGAGTGCATTCCAGAAAGTTGGTGTAGCTTGAGAAAGGTCTTGAAAATGGGAGAGAGAAGATCAAATTATGGAGGGTGTTAAGGCCCTTTTACACGGGCCGATGTGTCTCTCTACCCGAGCGCCGATCAGCGATATCGGCGCTCGGGCAGGGAGCCTTTACACGGCCCGATGAATCGAGCGCCGGGCCGCATGAGTGATCGCTGTATCGCTCGTGCGGCCCGGAAGCTCCATACTGTCAGGCGCACATCGCCTGTTTACACAGGCCGATGTGCGCCCGACAGATTGGATCTTTTGTAGAAACCAAAAGATCCAATCAGCCGACGAACGAGCGTTTTGCTCGTTCGTCGGCTGATTAGGGCCACTTTTACACGGGCCGATTATCGGCACTAGCGTTCCTAGGAACGATTTTTCGGCCGATAATCGGCCCGTGTAAAAGGACCTTTAATCTTAGATCATTGGCAGAACTGAAAGCGCTAGTAGAGTGCTAGACAGAAATGAGGGAGGTTATGTAGGGAGGTGCAGCACTGTTGAGAGCTTTGTGGTGAGATCGAGAAGTCTGAACTATATTCTGTGATATATGGGCAATAAGTAAATTGGCTGGCATAGAGTTTAGTAAGGGGGAGTGTAGCAGCTGGGTTTGGGGTGGCCCCAATGCTACACTGGGTCCCCCTGGACACATTCGTGGTGTCACCACGTGTTGCTGCTCTCCAGAAAGGATGGTAAGGCTTTGTGTACCCCGATGGGAATTAAGTCCAGAGTTCCAGAAAAGGAGATGTACAGCAAATGTTTATCAGATTCCCAGACGTGTTGCAAGTGAGAAGCTGAAATTACCAGAAAAAGGGGGACCAGGGTTTGGTGAGATGTCACCTGCAGCTAGTAGCAGAATACAAAGAGACAGCAGATGGTTGATTGATTTGTGAGCCTATTTTATGTGTGTGGAATGATTGAGAAAGATGGGTCCAGGTGATATAAAAAAGTAAATAGTGTATGCGAACTGTACATGGGTGAGGAAAGGAGGGAGGGACTCATGTGGATAAAAGGAACAAAGTTTGGAACAATGAAAACAGAAACTGTGAGCTAGGTGAGCTGTGAATATCTTTATTTGTGTACTTCACATAGCATCTCTATCTCCTGCCCTGTCAAACTGCCATGGCTAACTGCAGAGCCCACAAGACTGCACTTTGACAAAAACAACATTTGTGGTAGTGTGAGCCTAGATGTAAGGGTAATTTATCTCATTAGCTCATTAACCTATTTAGCTAATTAACCTGTTAATTATTAAAATATAACACATGAAATGCTATATAGAAGTAAACAAAGCTACAGACATGGATAGACCATAAAATCACAGGCCTTACACACTTTACACAGATAACATCAGATCAACTGGAAAAACAGACACAGGAATGTTTACCAAGAAATATTAACACTTGCAGGGTTGATAGCAGAAGATTTGAGCAGAGATGGTTATTTGCAGGAATATGCAGGATTATGTAAATATTCAGGTAGGATCCAGTACCTGAAGAAGGCTGAAACCAGGACAATGTCAATTGAAGCTCAATGTCATTGAAGCTAACAACCCCAGGTGTGACATCAGAGAAAAACCCTTACTTCCAAGACTGTCGCAGATGGTTATTTAGGTCGATTTGAGCAGTTTTTAACTGCTTTATCATCTCAAACACTGGGAGCAGAGCCCTCCAATATTGTGATGGCACCTTCTTCCTTCCCACTACATATAGCAGCAACTAGCATAAGAAGTCTCTCAACACCTTGGACTTCGACATGCTGGTCCTTCAGTCACATCCGTCTCAACTTACTGATAAACTCACTCACCTTGATGACATGTCATAGGAGAAATAATCTTTGAATTCCAGCATTGAGTGAAGAAATTGAGCCATCTCAGATGGAAGCTTGGGCACAAAAGTTTTTTATGTGATCTTTACAGCGCTCTACACAGGATACCTATAGTTCTTGGTCTACAGATCCGAATCGCCCTAAAGGAATCATTTGTAGTATCCATTTTTTCAAATACACTATTTTACACAAAGCTAGAGAACTGGGGGGCCACCAAGTTCTAGGAATCACTCATTCTTATAAGGCCCTGAAGCCACTTCTTCTGTACTGTTTATCTTCACTCTTCATTGTAGTAGCTGTTTGGAATATCAGGCTGGTGTGAGCCTTTGGGTTGACTAAAATCCTCAGAGTTGCACTCATTGTTAGGCTTCATTCACACGACCGTATTTTGTTTCCGTGTCCGTTCCGTTTTTTTTGCGGACCGTATGTGGAACCATTCATTTCAATGGGTCCGCAAAAAAAACGGAAGGTACTCCGTTTGCATTCCGTTTCCGTATGTCCGCATTTCCGTTCCGCAAAAAAGATAGAACATGTCCTATTCTTGTCCGTTGTGCTGACAAGGATAGGCATTGTTACAATGGATCCGCAAAAAAAACGGACACGGATGCCATACGGAATGTCATCCGTTTTTTTGGCGGATCCGCAATTTGCGGACCGCAAAACACATACGGTCGTGTGAATGAAGCCTTAATCTGTTTTATCCTCACTTGTTGGTGCAATTGTCATTTCAACTTTTAACCTGCATTTGTGCCATGTTCTTTACTTTTTATTGAATTGGTAACTATTACCTATATAATTGTATGTTTCTACTTGGCCTATAGTGATACTAACATGATGTAGTGTCTATATCTTTACATTGGGCTGAGTAGAGCTGCTGTTTATGTTTATGGCTTCCCTATTCCCACAGGGTTGACATACACTCACCGGCCACTTTATTAGGTACACCATGCTAGTAACGGGTTGGACCCCCTTTTGCCTTCAGAACTGCCTCAATTCTTCGTGGCATAGATTCAACAAGGTGCTGGAAGCATTCCTCAGAGATTTTGGTCCATATTGACATGATGGCATCACACAGTTGCCGCAGATTTGTCGGCTGCACATCCATGATGCGAATCTCCCGTTCCACCACATCCCAACGATGCTCTATTGGATTGAGATCTGGTGACTGTGGAGGCCATTTGAGTACAGTGAACTCATTGTCATGTTCAAGAAACCAGTCTGAGATGATTCCAGCTTTATGACATGGCGCATTATCCTGCTGAAAGTAGCCATCAGATGTTGGGTACATTGTGGTCATAAAGGGATGGACATGGTCAGCAACAATACTCAGGTAGGCTGTGGCGTTGCAACGATGCTCAATTGGTACCAAGGGTCCCAAAGAGTGCCAAGAAAATATTCCCCACACCATGACACCACCACCACCAGCTTGAACCGTTGATACAAGGCAGGATGGATCCATGCTTTCATGTTGTTGACGCCAAATTCTGACCCTAACATCCGAATGTCGCAGCAGAAATCGAGACTCATCAGACCAGGCAACGTTTTTCTAATCTTCTACTGTCCAATTTCGATGAGCTTGTGCAAATTGTAGCCTCAGTTTCCTGTTCTTAGCTGAAAGGAGTGGCACCCGGTGTGGTCTTCTGCTGCTGTAGCCCATCTGCCTCAAAGTTCGACGTACTGTGCGTTCAGAGATGCTCTTCTGCCTACCTTGGTTGTAACGGGTGGCAATTTGAGTCACTGTTGCCTTTCTATCAGCTCGAACCAGTCTGCCCATTCTCCTCTGACCTCTGGCATCAACAAGGCATTTCCGCCCACAGAACTGCCGCTCACTGGATGTTTTTTCTTTTTCGGACCATTCTCTGTAAACCCTAGAGATGGTTGTGCGTGAAAATCCCAGTAGATCAGCAGTTTCTGAAATACTCAGACCAGCCCTTCTGGCACCAACAACCATGCCACGTTCAAAGGCACTCAAATCACCTTTCTTCCCCATACTGATGCTCGGTTTGAACTGCAGGAGATTGTCTTGACCATTTCTACATGCCTAAATGCACTGAGTTGCCGCCATGTGATTGGCTGATTAGAAATTAAGTGTTAACGAGCAGTTGGACAGGTGTACCTAATAAAGTGGCCGGTGAGTGTATGTCTTTCAGTAGTTGTCACATTCATTGTACTGTATATGTTTTCCACTTCTGTGTTTGTGCCTCTTCTCTCCTTTTTCCATTGCCCTTTTCCTTTCCCCTTTCACTTGGCAATGTACTCTACAACATATGTGGTGGTGTTTTACCATTGTTACCATGGCTAACTTGACCTATTTTTCCTATAATTCTAGGGATCTAAATAACCTAGAAAAAAAGAGTCAAATACTATATTATATGCACAAGAAAAAAGTGATGATTAGCATGTTACAGCACACAAAACTCATATAAATTTTACCTTTTGGTTCCATAGTCTCCATCCTGCAAAGCCTATGGAGTATCTATTATTCTTCATATGTCCTTATCATATGATTTCATTTCTACTGCTAGTCATTCTGAAGGTAGACATGTATTTATTAAGATTTCAGCTTACAGAACAGGTTGGCTTTGTCTCCTCGATGTGAGGAAAAGGACATCACTATTAAATCAAGGTGTTGGGAGGGGGGAATTTATCATGAGGGTAATATTTAAAGTCAGTTTTGCTTGACTGCCGAATGAGTTTTTACCCATTTACCTTTCCCCCATTTCACCCTTTCCCCTTTTACTCTTTTCTGTATAGTTGCTTAGCATTTTTTGGGTCCTCATGGACTTGCTTTGCTGTTTTGTTACATTTAAAAATTGGCTCTGCTTTTTGTATGGGTCATGTTGTATTACTCCATGCCTAAAGTTTATTCTCTGTTATGTCAATAACATGTTGTTTTCTCTACAGGGCTACAGGATTTCAATAAAAATTTATTGAAGCATAAATTTCAAATTGCCTATGGCAACAAAACCTAACTTCTACCAATCTTAACCCTTACAGTACCAGCACCGTACATGTATGGTGCTGGGGCGATGCGGACACATGGCGCCTGCTCGCACGTGCGGCAGGCGTCATGGCCGGCAAGTCTCTGCTGTTTCTAACAGCAGAGACTTGCGGGTACTTACCGCCATCAGCGGCGTCTTCGTAGGCCTTTAGATGCCGTGATCACATGTGGTGTACAGACACCCCGTGTGGCCAATCGGGGTGTCTGTACACGATCTGAAAGCTGTAAACCTCACTGATGAGGTTTACAGCTTTCAAAGTGCAATTCCTATACTGGCCACTAGATGGCAGGCCAGGATAAGAAATGAGCAAATTCGGTCATTAAGTCAAAAATAAAAGACCCTCATTGCTCATAAAGAAAAAATAAAAAACACAATCTATTTGCTCATATTTGAGCTTTAAAATAATCACAAAAAATAAAAAAATGTAAAAAAAAAATATAAAAAATATAAAAGTTCAAATCACCCCCCTTTCTGTATAATTAAAAAATAAATACCTAAATAACAATAAATATAGACATCATGGGTATCACCGTGACCGAAAACGCCCGTACTTTTAAAATATAAAAAAAATTCCAATGTGGCGAATTGTGTGGCGGAAAAAAGCGTCCAAATGGTGATTCGCTGTTTTTTGTCGCTTTTTTTTTCTAAAAAAAATTAAATAAAAAGTGATCAAAAAGTCATACGCACCCCAGAATGGTATCAATAAAAACTTCAGATCGCCCCGCAAAAAATGAGCCCCATACAGCTCCGTACACATAAATACCAAAAAGTTATAGGGGTCAAGATATGACAAAAAAAAGGCCAACTTTATAATTATTTTATCACTATTAAAACGCAGAAAAACTATACATATTAGGTATCGCCGGATTCGTAATGACCAGTAGAATGAAAGTAACTGGTCAGTTTTAATGAACATTGAACATTGTAAATAAGAAACCCGTAGAACTGTAGCGGAATAGCGTTTTTTTTGCAATTTCACCCGATTTGGAATTTTTTTCCCGCTTCCCACTACACCATATGCAATATTAAATGGTGGCGTTGGAAAGTAGAACTTGTCCCGCAAAAAACAAGCCCTCATACAGCTATGTGAACAGAAAAATAAAACAGTTATGGCTGTTTGAAGGCAGGGAGCGCAAAACGAAAACGCATAACCTAAAAAACCTCCGGTACTGAAAGTGTTAATAACATCAATCTTGTTTAGCTAGTCTAAAGACTTAGGCTCAGATTCCCTCAAAAGCACTATTATAGCTACTCTGAGACTTAATCTATATTACCTTAGTTGAGTGCTAGTTTGAAAGTGCACACATTTTATATACTTTATTACTGACAGAATGGTATATACTCTCTTTGGATCCACTGATAAAAGATGGGATTTAAATTTCTTGACTTCTTTCGGACCTAATTTTTTATTGGTATTATTGCATTGTATTTGTTGTCCTATTTAAGGCTTATTCATACATCTGTGTTCATTTTGTGGTTGCACAAATTGAGACAATGGATCAGAGATTTGCACCTGCCAAGGCTGAAGTTCACGATCGTCTGAGAGCTTTTTCACTGTGTTTGATGTATTTGTGTGTCCCTAGAAAAAGCAATTTTTGTTTTCAAAATTGTTATCAATTTTCCTTATGCAATGGATCGTGGAAAAATGGACCACACATGATACGGTCCATTTTCATGGATCCATTAAACAGAATGTGCGAATTCTGTCCAGATGTCTGAATACACAAATAGAATTCAATGTATTAATGTTGTCTGTGAGGAACACAGTTCCCTAAAAAATAACTGTGCCCAGCAAATAGTGTCCCTAAAACTTAAAATGCCGTAAAAATAGTGTCCTCCAAAAATAATTGTGCTAAACTGATACTATGCCAGGATGCCTCCCAATGTAACAGTCCTCCCAAAAGTCCCACCAATAGTAATAATTCTCTGCCAGAGTGCACTATGTGGTAACAGTGCACCCAATAGTAATAATGTTTGTAAGTGACATAAGGGGCGGCTTGGAAGGGAATGTTTGCTTGTTTGCTGATGACACAAAAGTGTGTAATAGGGTTCATGTTCCAGGAGGTGTCTGTAATATGGAGAATGATTTATCTTTATTAGATAAGTGGTCAAAACAATGGAAACTGCAGTTCAATGTTTCCAAATATAAAATAATGCACTTGGGGAGAAGAAATCCTCTATCTGAGTATCGTATTGGCAGTTCTGTGTTAACAAAGACTTCAGAAGAGAAGGATTTGGGGGTAGTCATCTCTGACAGCCTCAAAATGAGTAACCAATGCAACCAGGCGGTAGGGAAAGCAAATCGTATGCTTGGCTGCATAGCTAGAGGTATAACAAGCAGAAAGAGGGAGATTGTGATCCCTCTGTATACAGTCATGGCCAAAAGTTTTGAGAATGATACAAATATTAATTTTTACAAAGTCTACTGCTTCAGTTTTTATAATGGCAATTTGCATATACTCCAGAATGTTATAAAGAGTGATCAGCTTAACAGCAATTACTTGCAAAGTCAATATTTGCCTAGAAAATGAACTTTATCCCCCAAAACACATTTCAACATCATTGCAGCCCTGCCTTAAAAGGACCAGCTAACATCGTTTCAGTGATTGCTCCATTAACACAGGTGTGGGTGTTGATGAGGACAGGGCTGGAGATCAATCTGTCATGATTAAGTAAGAATGACACCACTGGACACTTTAAAAGGAGGCTGGTGCTTGGCATCATTGTTTCTCTTCTGTTAACCATGGTTATCTCTAAAGAAACACGTGCAGTCATCACTGCACTGCACAAAAATGGCCTAACAGGGAAGAGTATCGCAGCTAGAAAGATTGCACCTCAGTCAACAATCTATTGCATCATCAAGAACTTCAAGGAGAGAGGTTCCATTGTTGCCAAAAAGGCTCCAGGGCGCCCAAGAAAGACCAGCAAGCGCCAGGACCGTCTCTTAAAAGTGTTTCAGCTGCGGGATCGGGCTACCAGCAGTGCAGAGCTTTCTCAGGAATGGCAGCAGGCAGGTGTGAGTGCATCTGCACGCACTGTGAGGTGGAGACTCTTGGAGCAAGGCTTGGTCTCAAGGAGGGCAGCAAAGAAGCCACTTCTCTCCAGAAAAAACATCAGGGACAGACTGATATTCTGCAAAAGGTACAGGGAGTGGACTGCTGAGGACTGGGGTAAAGTCATTTTCTCTGATGAATCCCCTTTTCGATTGTTTGGGACATCTGGAAAACAGCTTATTCGGAGAAGACGAGGTGAGCGCTACCACCAGTCTTGTCTCATGCCAACTGTAAAGCATCCTGAAACCATTCATGTGTGGGGTTGCTTCTCAGCCAAGGGAATCGGCTCTCTCACAGTCTTGCCTAAAAACACAGCCATGAATAAAGAATGGTACCAGAATGTCCTCCGAGAGCAACTTCTCCCAACCGTCCAAGAGCAGTTTGGCGATCAACAATGCCTTTTCCAGCATGATGGAGCACCTTGCCATAAAGCAAAGGTGATAACTAAATGGCTCAGGGAACAAAACATAGAGATTTTGGGTCCATGGCCTGGAAATTCCCCAGATCTTAATCCCATTGAGAACTTGTGGTCAATCATCAAGAGACAGGTGGACAAACAAAAACCTACAAATTCTGACAAAATGCAAACATTGATTGTGCAAGAATGGACTGCTATCAGTCAGGATTTGGTCCAGAAGTTGATTGAGAGCATGCCAGGGAGAATTGCAGAGGTCCTGAAGAAGAAGGGTCAACACTGCAAATATTGACTTGCTGCATTAACTCATTCTAACTGTCAATATAAGCTTTTGTTACTCATAATATGATTGCAATTATATTTCTGTATGTGATAAAAACATCTGACAAACACACATAAAAACCAGAGGGCAGCAGATCATGTGAAAATATAATATTTGTGTCATTCTCAAAACTTTTGGCCATGACTGTAGAGCTCCAGTGAGACCACATCTGGAATACTGTGTTCAATTCTGGAGACCTCACCTACAAAAGGATATTGCTAAAATAGAACGGGTCCAAAGAAGAGCTACAAAAATGGTGGAAGGTCTAAAGCATAGAACTTATCAAGAAAGACTGAGAGTTCTTAATATGTATAGTCTGGAGAAAAGAAGAGAAAGGGGGGACATGATTGAAACCTTTAAATATGTTAAAGGACTGAAAAAAGTTCAGTAGGGAAGGGTTATTAATAAGAAACTGAACACAAGAACAAGGGGGCACAATCTGAGGTTAGTTGGGGGAAAAATCAAGAACAACATTAGAAAATATTATTTCACTGAAAGAGTAGTAGAAGCTTGGAACAAACTTCCAGCAGAGGTGGTTCATAAATCCACAGTAACTGAATTTAAACATGCCTGGAATAAACATGTATCTATCCTAAGATAACAATAAAGGAATAATAAAAGGGCAGACTAGATGGACCAGGTGGTCTTTTTCTGCCATCAATCTTCCATGTTTCTATGTTTCTAATGTCCCTCATTTTGCCCCCAGAAATAATAATGTCCCCATAGTGTCCCCAGTAGTAATAATTCCCCCTGTAATGTGTGCCTGTACAAAAATCCCCCCTTGTAATGTGTGCCAGTACAAAAAACGACCCCTTATAACGTTTGCCAGTAAAATAATTCCCCCTTGCAATGTGAGCCAGTACAAAAACACTGGTGGTGGTCATTGTAAGCCAGGGTATTAGTCTTTTGGAGGCTGATGAAAATGTAATTTAGGCTGATGTCTACCATTATGTTGCGCTATAATTCTTCTTAAAATAAAATAAAATAAAAATGTTTAGGTTAGTTTGAATCAAGTTACAGGTTATCTGTTTAATAAAAAAAACTAAAATATTATTCATCAAATTTTCACCATTTTGAACTGAGTTTATATTTTCTATATTTTACAGACTGAAACATGAAAAAGGTTATATAGAAGTGAAAGATCAAACATTGACCTAGAAATCAAATGTGTTCTTCATGCTTTGTCAAGGCATAAATTGGCCTTCACTCCCAATTTATTTCTCATTTACTTTAACAGGAGATGAGCACATTCACTTAGTGAACTTATGTATATAAAAACAGATAATATAAATACGAATAATTAAGTAATGATAATCTAACTCCCTTGTAAGGAATATTTCCTTTACATTTGCAGTTAGATCAAATCATACATACATTTACTAATTAGAAAAACATACATGTCCTGAAGCTTCATAATCAAATATGTTTTCTATGCTTAGAAAGCTAATACATATTACTGTTTTTTTCACAAGCATACATTTTTTTCTCCCTCATTTAACCCATAATAAAAGTTGATAGAAATTAAAATCTTACATGTAAGGCAAATGGCCTGATGCAAGTAATGCTGTACTTGGTAGGCTGTAAGTAATGTATATGATACCATGATATAACATAGCTCTAGGATGAATTTTATTTCTTTCCTGATACTTAACCATAATACTCCCCATTTCTAGTTCAAGATATGTTTCTCTGTGTAAAGGCAACATTTGAGCCAGAGCTGAGTGTCACAGATATGAGAAGCATAATTGCAACTGCTGCTTCTGCCCTCATCATGCTTAATTTTTAGCCCTGTCAATCAAGGGGAGGGGAGGGGTGCAGAGTACAGGGGCTGTCACATTCAGGCATGGGAGGGAAACATCACACCGAAGTAAGGGGTAAGGGGTAAGGAAATAAGGCCTGAAAACTAGGAAAAAAGATGGACACACCTCCTAAAGAAACCCTAGCTCATGTCCTAACTAACTGCCAGTATGAACAGACCCCACTGGTAGGTGAGTTCATACTCAGGAATACCTAGAGTCCTATCTAACCCTATAGGACCCTGGTACTAATGACTGGTATGTGACAACCCATACATCCAAAGGGTAGGATGAGCAGGAGTCTCCCTCCTCCCTCCCCGCCAAATACAAAAGACCAAGGAAAATATCACACACAGAAAATCCAAACAAAAGACAGGAACTCAGCAGAGATCTAAACACCAGCTATCCACAGGTCAAACTGAAGCTATAAACCGCACGGGATTGTGGGAGCAAAAACTATAAGTAGGGATAGTAAAATGATCACAATAGCACCTGAAGGTTAGGTGTATGGCAAGTACCAGAAACAACACAGACAACAATTGAGCCACAAGTTAAACATGTCAGATGAAACCACGTGTTGCCAGTCTCAAAGATCTCCTGCCACGCACTGTCGCAGGGACGTCCATGTGTCTCGGTATGTCCATGACAGGGGCTTTACAAAAGCAGTGTTCAAAGGACTCAGATATCTCTGCAGCTGTTTAACATACAGACATAAAAAGGTATCATTTTAATCAGCATGATCATCCCTACCAGGCAGTATGCCAGGTTTAATAGGGTTGGTCATGCTGACAGAGGCTCTTTAAGATGGCTGGACCAAAACAAGCACTTTTTACCTTTTGTGTCACCCCTACCTCCTCATAGAGTGTAAGCTCTTGTGAGTAACTGCCCCCAGCTTTACGAACACTGCTGCATGATGAGGGAATACAGCTCAGACATCCATCACCTAAATCACCGCAAGGCCAGACAAAACTCAAGTCTGCAGCTTACAGTGGACACCTATACCCACAAGTACCTGGTAGTGTGACTATATAGTCATCCAACTTGCCACCATACCTCTTCAAATGGTACCATAAGCAGCCTTTTGTATTTGCTGTTGCTGTTACCAGAAGTTATACCTCGCACTTAGTAAATAGAGACTGTTACACTACTGGCCTGTTTCTTCAAATCACATTTCCAAATAACCAATCCTCAGGGAACAGCTTGAGGGAGTACATTGTGACACAACACCACTGGGCCACTCCCATCCTCTGCACTGGCTCCTTAGTGGCTTGTTGCACACCACAAGTCCCAGCAGGCAGCACATAGAAAAGAGGGTAATAGAGGACTTCTCTGCATGCAGTGACCAACTGAAATGGCAGCTTACAGAGAGGCATTTACAATTCTATATGCCACTCTAGTGCTGATAGTGGATGGTATCCTATGCAAGCAAATGACAGCACCTACAGGGAATGCCAAACACTGGGATCCGCTGTGTAACTTCTGGGGTGATTGGTGCTGTCCTTTTCAGCACCATTCACTCCCATTGAAGCCCACCTTCAGCTCCCTCACTAGCTTTTACAGCTCAACTAAGATGTCTGGTTTCAGTTGTACATGGAGGAGGTATTATCAGTGATTGATATAATTCTCTGTGTAAATATGTATACAGGGATAGATGTTAGCCACAGATAGCTGTAAACAGGGGAGGTGTTATCAGTAATAGCATTTTCTGTGTAAGTGTGTATACATAGCTGTCAGTCACTGATATCTGTACACTGAGCGATCTTCTCAGTGATCACTATCATGTTCTGTATAACTGTATACACAGAGATAGCTGTTAGTCACTGATAGTTGTACATGGGGGAGTTATCAATGATTGATCGCATTCTCTTTGTAAGTGTGTATACAGAACTGTCAGTCTCTGATAGCTGTATACGGGGGCAATCTTATCAGTGATCAATGTCATGTTCCTAATAAGTGTGTATACAGACATAGCTGGTAGCCACTGATTGATGTACACAGGGGAGAAGTTATCAATGATTGATAGTATTCTCTGTGTAAGTGTGTGTACAGAGATAGCTGTCAGTCACTGATAGTTGAACACAGGAGAGACGTCATCAGTAGTTGATAGCATTCTCTGTTTAAGTGTGTATACATAGATAGCAGTCAGTCACTGATAGCAGTACACAGGGGAGGTGCTATTAGTGATTGATAGTATTCTCTGTGTAAGTGTGTATATGTGAGGAGGTCACCGTCTGGGGCCCCCAAGATGAGACATATGATACCTCATTTGAATATATCTGTGACTACAGTCAGGCAGCCCCCTTAGAACTAATGGAGCGAGATGTTAATTAATATAAAAAGAAAAGTAATCTTATAACTGCACAGGATTTATTGAAATGGACTGTTAAAAGTAGCTTCTTATTTATTTTGTGCATTTTGTTATTTTGTTGCCATGTCCTGACTTCCTGGGAAAAGCTAGAGGGGCTGGGAAGAGGAAGTGGCAGGAGGACAGAAAGTTGGCAGTTGGAGAGCAACGGATTCAGACGTGTCTGCTAAATTGTTTACCTGAGGTGTCCTGTGATCAACCAGAGATTGAAGTCTTCATCCACAGTGAGCAAGGGACGATTGTTGAAGATCTGCTGCCTGCTAAATCTGCCTGAGGATCTTTAGTCTTCGTTTATAATCAGGAGTTGAGGAGATCAGAGGCCTGCCTGTCCTGAGGCCAGCGTTGGATCATCCATCCAGAAAACCAAGCTACCATTCAGGCCTGCACTGAAGCCTGAGGCATTTTCTGCTTAGTTTGTGCGCACTTTGAATGGGACTTAAATCCTGAGCTCAGGTCCCTCCCTGCAATCAGGGTGAGGACAAATTTTGGCGCCGCTGCAGCAGATAAAGCTTTACTGCGACAGCAAGTGGATCCACATCGCGGCTCGACGTAGGAGTTCAAGGGAGTCTAGCTGAAATAGGGTGGTGGGCATTACCAGCATCCCAGAGGATGAGATTTTTTTCTGTGTTTGGCCTCTGTGAGCCACAATGCCCCCTCAGCCGGGATTCCAGGTACACAGACCCCAAATTTGGTGTTGATTCCTAGTGGTTCCGGTTCTCTGTGTTTGGTTAGGAGATCCTGCCATATTTAGTGGCATTTAGGCAAAATATAAATCCTTAAAGGTATAGTACCTAAATTAGGGAATTCCTGGCTGGGGTCCCACTGTGGACAATCTTGGGTTACTAGCAACTCAGAGAGTTTGTATCACCACTTCAGTACACCAGAGCACACCTCACTCCGTGTGGTCTGGCTGGATCACAGTGTACATTATATTGTATATAGTTTTCTCTTCTAGAGTTAGTAAAGTTATTTTGGTTCACACAGCCCACTGTCTGTGCATTCAGTCTTGTGTGGTTCACTGTATCTCAACGGACTCCCTCGGGTCCCCCTCTTACATATACAGAGATAGCTGTCAGTCACTGATAGTTGTACATGAGGGAGGTGTTCAGTGATTGATAGCATTCTCTGTGTAAGTGTATACACCACTGTCAGTCACTGATAGATGTGCATGGGTACATGGGGGCAGTGTTAAGTTTGGAAAGTACAGAGATATTAATGTATACATTACAAAGTTTGCTGAATCTTCTCCAACAAAACTATATATCAATCTTCTCAACTCCTCCTGCTCTACAACATGCTGTCTGCAGGTTACACTGCATTTTGTGGTGACTGGTGTCCTTTAGAGCTAGATGCACACGACCGGTGCCGGCCCATGTCTGTATTGTGGCCCGCATACGCCGTGTGCAGCCCGCATCACGGATGGCGGACCCATTCACTTCAATGGGTCCGCAATCCTGGAGATGCGGAGTGGAGGCACGGATCGGAACACCACGGAAGCACTATGGTGTGCTTCCGTGGTGTTTCTGGCTGTGCCTCTGCACCGCAAAAAAGTAGCGCAAGCACTACTTTTTTGCGCTGTGGACCATCGGATGCGGATCACAGACACCATTCAAATGAATGGGTCCGCAAGCCGAATCCGGCGGCCCCACTGTCAGTACCCGTGCATTGTGGACCGCAAATTACGGTCAACAGCACGGGCACTGACTGCACACGCTCATGTGCATGAGCCCTTAAGAAGAGTAGACAAATAGCAGGTGTTTAATCATTAGTAGAACAGGGAAGACTGTCTTGTATGAATCCTGCTTCTAAATGATCATAATGCAATGTTAATTAATTGCAGTGCCTGACCACATAGCCCGCTGCTTCTGAGATGTAGCACCTCTTTGTAGCTAGCTTAAGATGTTCAAAGTTCAACTTCAAAGTGTGAATTTACTTAAATTGGGAGATATTTTTACATTATGCCCTTTATGGATTACAAGTATGTGGCTCATCTAAGGAGATTAAACCATAGACACACATTTGCCTTGGAATTGTTTTTTGCACAAAAAGCCAAAACGCAGCAGGATTTCTGGGCAATTATCTGTATCTTGTACTTGTTCTTTGATAGGGCACATTTTATCTATTTAAGATTATGCAACCTTTCTATTGTAACATTATTATGATGCATTTCACATTCCTCTCCATACACAGCTTACTGCATTTTAGTTGTTCATTGAGTCATTTAAATGTGTTAGGCTCGTATGACATAATCTGCTAAATGAAAATCACACATCCCTGTACACTCACTTACCAATTAAAGGGCTAAACCTAAGAAGTGGAAAATATTTAAAGGGCAGATTTCAGCAGGTGATCTTCAGAAATCCTCAGGCTTCTGCCAACCGATCATGATTTGAAACACCTATATAGAATGTGCCCCTTTCATGATGACTTATTCAATTAGTAAAAATGTGTTATGTGGAATGGTTTCCGATCATAAAAGAAAATGTGGTATTTGTCAAAGGCAACTTAAGTGATCAAAAAGCAGTTTTTCTTTGAGTTATTGTTCCATTAGATACCAGTACATTGCACATGATGAGGCTTTTAGATAGAAACAATCCTTCTACCCGTAACACTGTGTTCTGTAGCACAGTGCTCAGGTGTCAGTTTTTCATTCAGAAGGTTCTGGGTTTGAGACCTGGCAGTAAAAGTAGAAACAGACTATATATGAAATATACCAGAGTATCCTCAATTATTGTCAAATCACTGTTTGGGGATAACCCAATGGATGAATCTACATATGGAAATAGCTATATATGGAGTCTGCATGGGAGTCCTAGAACAGTGAATCTATATATAGAGTCGGGCACAGGTCTCTCAGAGCAGGGACTGTTAAAATCCCAATAGCAGAGCAGTAGAGATGAGCGAGCAATAAAATGCTCGGGTGCTCGTTATTTGAGTCGAATTGTTCCTGATGCTCGGGTGCTCGTTTCGAATAACAAACCCCATTGAAGTCAATGGGAGACTCGAGCATTTTTGCAGGGAACCAAAGCTCTGCACAGGGAAGGTTTCCTGAAAACCTGGAAACCTCAGAAAATGATGGAAACACCACAGAAATGGACAGGAAACAGCAGGGGCAGCATGCATGGATGCCTCTGAGGCTGCCTAATCGTACCATTATGCCAAATCCTGGGCAACAGCCTGGTGGTGACCCTCAAGACAATTGTGCTGACCCAGACCAAGATGGACAAGGCACATGCGCTGGCACATGTTAGGAAAGCACCCAACTAGGTGCAACAAAGGTCCATCACCGCCTGCGGGTGACACCACTGCCCATGCTGGCACTGCTGTCCTATCCCCCGCCCCAGGACGCAGGCATAAGCCTGACACAGCATGGCGGTGACACCAACAAGTGACCAAGTTAGATGAGGTAGCAGGTGAGCCACCCAAACATGTAGCCTTACACAGCATGGTGGTGACACCACCAAGTGACCAAGTTAGATGAGGTAGCAGGTAAGCCACCTAAAAATTTAGCCTGACACAGCATGGCAGTGACACCACCAAGTGACCAAGTTAGATGAGGTGGCAGGTGAGACACCCAAAAATTTAGCCTGACACAGCATGACGGTGACAACAGAGTGACCAAGTTAGACTGAGGTAGCAGGTGAACCACATAAAAATTTACCCTGACACAGCATGGCGGTGAACCCAGAGTGACCAAGTTAGACTGAGGTAGCAGGTGAACCACATATAAATTTACCCTGACACAGCATGGTGGTGACAACAGAGTGACCAAGTTAGATGAGGTAGCAGGTGAACCACCCAAAAATGTAGCCTGACACAGCATGGTGGTGACACCACCAATGCCTTGGTCAGACTGAGATTGCAGTCAAATGGCTGTAGTTGAGCCTCCCAAAAAAATGTTTTAGAGTGTCTGAAGTTGACTCTCCAATAAAATTGTTTTGGAGTGTCTGTAATTGACCCTCCTAAAAAATGGTTTTGGAGTGTCTGTAGACGACCCTCCTGAAAAATTGTTTTTGAGTGTCTGTAGTTGACCCTCCTAAAAAATTGTTTTTGAGTGTCTGTAGTTGACGCCTAAATTTTTGGGCCCTAAAAATTGATTGGAGAGAGGGCCTGTAGGTGGCCCTCTGTAAACATTGTTTGAAAAGAGAGCCAGTTGGCCCTCTGAAAAATTGCCTGTTGGCTCAGCGTTTGTGTAAGAAGAGAAGGAGGAGGAGGAGAGGATACATGAAGAATCTTGATGTTGAGCTGCTTTCCCCCGGTGGAGATTTGAATTCCGCTGAAATCCAGGCTTTATTCATTTTAATAAGCGTCAGCCTGTCAGCGCTGTCAGTTGACAGGTGTGTACGCTTATCAGTGATGATGCCACCAGCTGCACTGAAGACCCGCTCTGACAACACGCTAGCGGCAGGGCAGACCAGCACCTCCAAGGCGTACAGCGCCAGTTCGGGCCACGTGTCCAGCTTTGCAACCCAGTAGTTGTATGGAGCAGAGTGATCACGCAGGATGTTGGTATGGTCAGCTAGGTACTCCCTCACCATCTTTCTGAACAGCTCCCCCCTACTCTGCCTAGACTGCGGACGGGTGACATAGTCTTGCTGGGGTGACATAAAACTGGCAAAGGCCTTGGAGAGTTTTCCCCTGCCAGTGCTTGACAAGCTGCCTGCTCCCCTCCTCTCCCCCGCTAGTTGGCTCACAGAACTATGTCCTCTTCCGCTAGTGATGTCAGATGGGAAGGATAGTTTCAGCTTGTGCACCAGGGCCTGTTGATATTGATTCACTCTCATACTCCTTTCCTCTACAGGAATGAGAGTGGAAAAGTTCTGCTTGTACCGGGGGCCCAGGAGGGTGAACACCCAGTAATCAGTGTTTGCAAAAATGCTTCTAATGCGAGGGTCACAGGAAAGGCAGCCTAACATGAAGTCAGCCATGTGCGCCAGAGTCCCAACACGCAAGAATTCCCTCTCCTCAATAGGCCGACTCTCCATTTCCTCCTCCTCCAACTCCTCCTCTTCAGCCCATACATGCTCAACAGATAAGAAGGAATGAGCATTGGTACCCTCTTCAGTCTTGCGAACAGTCTCCTCCTCTTCCTCCTCATCCTCCTCCACCTCCTCCAATACGTGCTGATAAACAGACCTGAGGGTGGTCTGGCTATCAAGCAACATATCTTCTTCCCCCATCTCCTGTGACAAGCGCAAAGCCTCTGACTTCATGCTGAGTTTTTCAGCAGACAAAGCAGCGGGATGGTGACGCTGATAATGGCGGCATCGCCGCTGACCATCTGTGTTGACTCCTCAAAGTTGCTTAACACCTGACAGATATCAGACATCCACGTCCACTCCTCATTGTAGACTTGAGGAAGCTGACTAACCTGACTACCAGTTCTCGTGGAAGTTGTCATCTGGCAGTCTACAATCGCTCTGCGGTGCTGGTAAACCCTGGCTAACATGTGTAATGTGGAATTCCATTGCGTGGGCACGTTGCACAACAGTCGGTGAGCTGGCAGTTGTAAGCACCGTTGCACTGCCCTGAGAGTGGCAGCATCTGTGGTTGACTTGCGGAAATGCGAACAGATGCGTCGCACCTTGGTGAGCAAATCAGACAAATTGGCGTAGGTCTTGAGGAACCGCTGAACCACAAGATTGAACACGTGGGCCAGGCATGGCACATGTGTGAGCCTGCCGAGTTGCAGAGCCGCCACCAGGTTACGCCCGTTGTCACACACAACCATGCCTGCTTTGAGGTTCAGTGGCGCCAGCCAAAGATTGGTCTGCGCCATGATGCCCTGTAACAGCTCATGGGCGGTGTGCCTCTTGTCACTTAAGCTCAGCAGTTTCAGCACCGCCTGCTGGCGCTTACCCACGGCAGTGCTGCTGCGCCTAGAGCTACCGACTGAAGGCGCCGTGCTCAAGGATGGTAATTGAGAATAGGAGGAGGAGGAGGGGTTGGAGGAGGAGGCATAAAAAGCCTGAGAAATCGTGACCGAGGTAGGCCCCGCAACTCTTGGTGTGGGCAGCACATGAGCGCCCCCAGGGTAGACTCGGTCCCAGCCTCCACCAAGTTAACCCAATGTGCCGTCAGAGAGATATAGTGTCCCTGCCCGCCAGCACTTGTCCACGTGTCCGTGGTTAGGTGGACCTCCTCAGTAACCGCGTTGGTCAGGGCACGGATGATGTTCTCTGACACGTGCTGGTGTAGGGCTGGGACGGCACATCGGGAAAAATAGTGACGGCTGGGGACCAAGTACTGAGGGACAGCCACCGCCATCAGGTTGCGGAAAGCCTCAGTCTCTACCAGCCTATAGGGCAGCATCTCCAGGTTCAGCAGTTTGGAGATGTGGACGTTTAGGGCTTGTGCATGTGGGTGGGTGGAACTGTATTTGCGCTTGCGCTCAAATGTCTGATGTAAAGACAGCTGAACGCTGCGCTGGGACACATTGGTGGAGGAATGTGGAGGTGAAGGGGTGGTTGTAGGGCGGTCGGCGCTCGTGCCTGGGTCCTGGGCGGGGGGTTGACTCTCAGAGCCAGCATGTGACACAGGGAAAGGAGCAGTGGTGTGACCCGCAGGAGGTGAACGGCCTTGGTTCCAAGGGGTGTTTAGCACTCATATGCCTGCGCATGCTGGTAGTGGTTAGGCTGGTAGCGGCGGCTCCCCTGCTGATCCTGGTGTGGCACAGGTTGCACACCACAGTCCGTTGGTCATCCTCACTTTCTTTAAAGAACCTCCAGACTTGCGAACATCTAGGCCTCGGCACGGGAGCTTCAGTCTGTGAAACAGTTGCTGATCTACTTGCTCTGGCCCTGCTTCTCCCTCTGACCACCCCACTGCCTCTTCCAACCTGTTCTGGTGCTGCACTTGCCTCCCCCTCAGAAGCACTGTCTTGACTAGGCTTACCAACCCAACTCGGGTCAGTCACCTCATCATCCACCAGCTCTTCCTCCGATTCCTCACTCTGCTCCCCCCTCGGACTTACTGCCCTGACAACAACGTCACCGTCTGACAACCGTGTCTCATCATCATCATCATCCAACACCTCTTGACACACTACTTGCACTAAGTCCACACTCTCATCACCCACAGACTGTGAAAGTTCTAAATTTTGGGCATCGGGACAGAGCAACTGCTCAGGTTGTTGCTGAGCAGTGGTTTGTGTCTCTGGGTAGGGTCCTGAAAAGAGTTCCTGTGAGTATGCCAGATCTGAATCCATATTTTCCATGGGGGGGGCAGGCTAGGGGGAAGGAGGTTGAGCTGGAGGAGCCAGAGGTCTACTCCCTTGGCTAGCGTGGGTGGACTGCGTGGAAGACTGGGTGGTGGATAAATTACTGGACACATTATCCGCTATCCACGTCATCACCTGTTCGCACTGTTGTGGTTTCAATAGTGGTGTACCACGTGACCCTGCAAGTTGTGAGATGAAGCTAGGGAGCGAAACTCTGCGGCGTTCCACTGCTCCCTCATCAGTAGGTACTGTGTCACCCTGCCCAGGACCACGGCCTCTACCCCCTACATCACTTGGACGCCCACGCCCACGTCTTCGACCCTTACCGCTGGGGTTCACCATTTTGTATATTCACTAAACTATAGAATTAATATCTGAGGCCAAAA